>CAUDMG010000026.1:141965-204649 GCA_958450375.1 Homarus gammarus
TGATACTATGACTAGTTACCAAGATACAGAGCACGATGAACATAACATGATAATGATAGTGAAGCCTGGAAGGGTTCATATCATAACTTGTGTGTTCGTGCGTATGTTGCCCCGTGAGAGTTACTGTGGGCCTCCATGTGCCCAGGTGGGATGGTGGGATGGTCAAAGTATTACACTATAAGTGTGTCAAATGAGGAGTGACTGATCCATATGTAATTTAAGGTTTTGGAAATATTTAGTTAAATTAAACAAGATTTTTTATATAGTTATGCGAATGATGGGAAGCATCGTGGTCTGGCACACACACACACACACGTTGTGAGGAGTCACTGGGTGGTTTGGAAGAGTTTATTTTCATTCATACTTTCGAAACTACAACCTATGGTATTTTTTCTTCGTGTTCATATATAATGAAGATAATGCAGAGTATAAAATGCCATATGCAATATTTATACATAATGTCATTTATACAGCCGTACTATGACTGTGTGTTCGTGCGCGTGTTGCCTCGTGATAGTTAGAGTGGGCCCCCGTCCAGAAAGGACCGACCCAGGTGGGCTAGAGATTAAGGTTTCCGAGTGTGCATACGCGGCTAAACTAACGATTTCTTGGTTGACGGTAATTAAATTCTCAAGATGGACTGTTACTATAAGGTGGGATTTCATCGTCGGGAGGCTAATTGACAAATGCCCTGGAATGGAAATTCCATCCGGAACATACAGTAGGTCAAACAATCTATGTGTGTATTCCCCAATTTAAACTTAAAGCTAGATGGCTCCTGTAACGGTAACGCCTGGGCCGTCTATACCTGTAATACGAGATATTTGAACGTCTGTCCAAGAATAGGAATCCATAGCCAAAGTATTTAAAACATGAGAATTAATTACATTAACTTCAGTACCTGTGTCTAAAAAGACTGAAATGTTAGTTTGATCCACTTGATCCACTTACTCATCTCTCCATATTGTGCAATGTACCTTGCCTCAGACTGAGTGTCCTTGAGATAAATCAAATTGTGGACACAGTTAATAATCTGAAGGTCTATTGGGTGCATGCCTGAACACTTAGACCTAGCATATTCTACATTGTTGGCAAACCGAGCCTCAATCTCGCTCAATTCCCCTGAAAATATGGTTACTTAAGAAAGAGATTAATATATGTGTGGTTTACCATCTGGATGGTTGGAGGGGTGTTTGGACGAGATATGTTGAAACTGGCTATTTTAAACCCTTTCCTAAAACTTTTGAACATTGAGGTAATAGGAGCACTAGACGATCTATGTCGTAAATAATGAGGATGGGGCATAGAGAGAGCGTTGGTTGTACATAAAATATTGTCCAAATTACCAGAACAAAATGACTATAAAATACTTCTCAAGTAAATCGTGAACTGAACATTTCACTGGTTAACTAACAATAAGTACAATTAGTGTATAAATAACTTAACGTACATAGAAATCTTGACAGTTGTGGGAACTGTGTAGTAGATGACTGAGGAGTCGTCTCGCTGCTCCAAACTGGGGGGAGTAGTAGGAGGTGTAGAGGTGTCTACTGCTCTGTCGGTTCTCACTGTTGCGGGCGTGTGTGGTGCTCCCTCGCCGATCCGCTGATGTCGTGGAGAAAAACGTAATTCTTCTCCCTTGGGGTTGGCGAATGTCGTGAATCAGGCTCTATGAGGAAGGTGATTCTTGACGTAGACGACGAATCTTGAAGTTGTTTAATGACGTGTTCATAAGTCACTATGTCACGGATGACGTAGTGGAATTTGCCCGTTGTAATGGATGTCTGGAACTTTACACCTGGCTTCACTGATGTAGATCACTGTATTGAGCACTTAACTGATCATAGGTTTTTACTCAGGAACTCAATAGTGATGAATAAGGCAGAAGCTGTCTGGAGCTTGCAGACCCGGTGTAGGCATAGACGTGAACGTTTGTAGACGTAGGTAGATGCCATAACTTGTAGTAAGTCATAGACACTGTAACTCTCATCAGAGGTTAGAAGATGAATCCGTTACACTGCCACCGCCCGTAGACCTGTGACTGGTGAGGCCTGTGAGGAGTGGGACCTGTCAGTATACAGTCCCACTTAAAAGTAAATTGCTTGTTGTAAGAGTCGCGTTGATATCAGTAAGATGACCGAGACTGTCGATAATTGTGCTCAACTTGGCTGTTCACCTCTTCCATAAAAGTGGGAAAATTATACACAAGATAGGTGTATATGTACAGTGTGATATTTACAAATCTTCTTAATACTGTACAGTAAATTAGGCTGGCCCTGTGATCTAGGACTGAAGAGTTCTCGATGTGAGTCGCACTAGAACTGAGGTAGGCTCTTTGTGTTAAGTGAGCTCGTACTGAGGTGGTTCAGGCGTATATCTCAACTCTATGGGGTCTAGTAATTCCTTCACTCGTCAGTAGAGGGATCTATGAGTCCAGCTTCAAGAAGGTTCTCGAAGGAGGAAGTAGTCACCTCCGTCGACTGTCAAGCTGAACAACTGTCAGCGGTGTTTACATTAGGTGTATAAATAACCTGCGGGTAACTGATCCCTTTGACCCATGAATCACTCTTAACTGGCAGTGCCATTATATCTCTCTCTCTCATATATATATATATATATATATATATATATATATATATATATATATATATATATATATATATATATATATATATATATATATATATATATATTTCGTGTAGATCCATGTTACGAGTTGGGGATTTAGAATATAGTTAAAAGTCTACCCAGATCCCAACAGGCAACAACAATAAATAAACTTAAACAAACAAAGACAATCGGACTATAATAGGGTAGACAAAGGATGAGACTTTTTGTTGTGTATAATAAAGTACCATAAATTCCTTATCAAAATATTCAGCTTTCTATAATTTACCCTTAACCATACTTAACCTAAACATACGCAACATTGGCTTAACAGTATATACATATTTATACAACATACAACAATCTGAAGTAAGTGGAGGTGGGGAGGCAATATAGGATTACAAATACTTAAGTGCGGAGCTGAGATGTCTGACGAGGAAGGCTGAGTATTGAAGAAGATGGTAAGTAGCCACTGTGCCATAGGTTTCCAGGATAGGTGATCCTAGTGTGGTCACTTCCCAGCGTGAACTGAACTCTCGTCGATCTGGAGCTGATGAGGATGACTTGGAGGAGGTGATGCAACAACCAGGATATGGAGAAGGGACACCCAAGAGTGGTGACTAAGACTAGTCATACTCGGGTTTTGTCCCTAGATGGCATTGCTCATGGTGCTGGGTAGGTAGATCATGACAATAGATGGCATGGTTCGTAGTGCTGGGTAGGTAGAACATGACAATAGATGGCGTGGTTCTTAACAATCCACAATGAAAACGTGTGATTTTATCAATATATATATATATATACATATATATATATATATATATATATATATATATATATATATATATATATATATATATATATATATATATATATATATAGATAGATATGTAATATATATATATATATATTACTTATCTAACTTTCGAACATGCTTGACGCATTGCAAGTGTGAAGCAAAGTATCTAATTACCACATATGAGCAATCTGTAAATGTGTTTAAAGAATTACCTACTACTTAGAGAGGGAGTTGCATCATACTTTGATACCAGGATGAGACAAAACATCCGCAGGGCTGTTTAGTCTTATGCCATGCTCTATAACGTATGAACAACCTTTACCCTCTACAGGTCATTGAATAATGAATGTTCATAATTAAACATCCATGGTTGTAAGCTATTTATTACTTACTCTCAATTATACAGAATGTATATTATACTGGTTAAATGTGTATGTGTGTGTGTGTGTGTGTGTGTGTGTGTGTGTGTGTGTGTATAATGTGTCTAATCTAGCAGCATTATGTTAGGTGCATGCACTCCTTGCTTCCTCTCTCTTTCAGTGAACGGGGAAGCAGCCGTGTGCAAGTCTTCTCCAGCCAGTAACCAGCCTTTTCACCATCCTCGTGGCAACACGCAATAACAGGGTAGACCAGCAGGGGATTTCGAATCAACAGTGGACTCCAGAAGGATGGCGCATAGGCATGTGGACACGCCCTGGAGCCAAATAACCCCAAACGAAAAATCTATAGTGGAGTCCTTCTTCAGGC
This sequence comes from Homarus gammarus, assembly GCA_958450375.1. Taxonomy (NCBI): domain Eukaryota; kingdom Metazoa; phylum Arthropoda; class Malacostraca; order Decapoda; family Nephropidae; genus Homarus; species Homarus gammarus. The sequence continues at coordinate 146,119 of CAUDMG010000026.1, forward strand.
AGAGAAGCTTGCAGAGCTCCAGTAAGACCCCAACGGCGGAAAAGGTGGAAGATGTGGCCAACACGGAAACCTATCGACTACACCGGTGGATGAGGGCATGCAAGATGGACAGGCTACTAAAACAAAATTAAAAAACTTGGACTATCGGCAGTCCATTGCGACTCTACGTCTCCTCAGTCGGTGTAGCTACTACACCACTGGATCAGAAAAAGGGAGAGCCAAGATGTGTAGTTACTGCCTGTGCCCCTGCCTCGCCACATACATCAACTAATGCACAGCCATCATCCAGCTCTGTACATGGGTAGCACAGATAAGATAGTCGTTTATGCATTGGGATCTAAGCTGCAGTGCAATCCAATCCATTCAGTAAGACTGAGCAGCCCTTTCCAGGAGCCACTCTGCTCTCCCCAAATCCCCACATGGGGAGGGGGCTAGAAAATGTGCCCGAAACATATAGTAGTCTGCCTACAACTCAAAGGACTGGGCAACCACACCCAGTAAGGTCATCATAATGCAGTCGAAAACGTAATCACAGATCAAAGCATGTAATGTCAGGACCCTTCATGATACTGGCACAAGTGAGCGTCCTGAAAGAAGAACCGCCCATGTGGCAAAAGAGCAGTCTAGGTATGACATCGACATTGCAGCCATGAGTGAGTCCTGGCTCCCAGACGAGGGTCGACTCAATGAACGGGGGTCCGGTAATATATTCTTCTGGAAGGGCAAGCCTGCTGCCGACAGAAACAGCAGGTATGGAGTTGGCTTCGCCATTCGCCAAAGCATCCTGCATATGCTAACTAAAATGCCTGTTGGGGGCAACGAGCGCCCCATGACGGCCCGAGTCTCAATGAATTACTCACATCATGCCTGAGGATGATATCAGGGAGACCTTTTACGTCGACGTTGACAGAGTGCTAACCCCAGAGAAGAAAAGGTTGAGCTCCTAGGTGACTTCAATGCCATAGTTATCACAGATGCTGATTTATGGCAGGCAGCCATAGGAAGAAATTAAGTGAGCAAGTGTAATCTCAATGGTCTACTCTTCCTCAGCAAGTATGCTGAACACAACCTCACTATCACCAGCACCTTGCTTCGGCAGGCAACACCCGCAATCGAAACACTGGTAGTTCATTGACTACATCATTGTCAGAGAATGAGGTCGAAAAGATATTCTCATCACCCGAGACATGCGTGGCTCAGACCACTGTGACACAGATTGTCGGTTCGTCAGAGCCAAAATCTCACATCCCGTTGACCCAAAACGGCGAAGGCAGCAAGCCTCCAGAAGACGTATTACCACAAAGCAACTGGAGGATAAAGCAGTAGGACATGTTTTCAGAGAGCAGCTTGATGATGGGTTGATAAACAACCCGACAACAAACAACCTAAAGCCGAGTGCCGATTGGGGTATCCTCGAAACTGCCATGACAAAAACCTGAAGCGACACTCTCGGCCAGAACGAAAGAAAACACCAGGATTGGTTTGAAGAAAATAACCAGGAACACGACACATTCGTCAATGGCAAATGGGCTGCTCTCACTGTCCGGCAGGAAAAAACCCTCGGTCTCGGACCAAAGCTGATACTTTCCGCCAGACGAAAGCGATGGCCCAGCGCAAACTTCGCAATCCAAAGACCGAATGGTAGAAAGATAAAGTGTGTGAAACACAAAAAATAGTGGTCAACAACAAAAGATGCATGAATTTTCAATTTCACTGAAACAATGTATGACCCAATTACTCATGCGGTGGCCCCCCTCCGCTCATGAGAAATTAAGCCCCTAATTAAAGACGAAGAAGGCACCCGTAAGTAATAGAAAGAGCACTACCATTTGCTGCTCAACAGAAACACGGATGTGGATGTCATGATTACCAAGCAGGTCCCTCAGCACCCAGAGCTGCCTCACCCCAGCTATCCCTCATTTCGTGATGAGGTAGCTGTTGCCATCAGCAGAAGTGTATAAGGCAGGAGGACCTCTGCTTACCAACCGTGTCCATTCTCTCCTGGAAAATATGTGGAAGAAGGACGTAATCCCCCCTGTAAAGGCTTGGCCTTTGGATATAAATCCCTTGCCAGCCTAATCAGGATCTTAACAAAAGGAAAGTCAAGAACTATGGGTTTCCATGGTGTAACAAACAACCGTTAGAGATTGACATCTCTTTACTACAAAAATAATCACAATAATTTAACTCTGACACCACTCACAAAAATATTTAATAAACAGCACTAGAGTCAAACAATTACTTGAAACAAAACAATCAAGACAATAAAGTACAGGTATTTCTAACGGCTGCAAATGAATCTTTCTCCTAACCAGCACGATGGAATATTCTGGTACTGCGGTGATCCATTCTCAGGGGGAACGTCTAGGGCAACTTCCTCACTTGGCGGGTGGCGAGGCGACGTTGTCAGGTGGCGAGGAGACTTGCTCTGGTGGCGAGGAGAATTTTAAGGGTTCCGGGTTGTTAGGGTCACGAACTCCGGGAACATTACCAATGAGAACACTAGCGAATTTAATGGGCGCTCTTACCACATCAGACCAATCAATGAAATAGGGACAACGCAGGTACCACTTAACAACAGGGAACTGGTCAACACGGCCTAAATATTCGGCGACACTAACCTTCTAGCAGCTTGAGACGTCAGCGTCAGGCAGAGCTTCCTCAGAGACAATAATACACGAGCAACCGGTGTCCGTAATGATAGTAGTTGCCCAAGACCCATTTATCCTTCCACTGACACAATAACGGGGACAGCTCCTGTCTTCCAAACAGAATCCGACCTCGTAGCTGGGCTGATGAATGTCGGTAGATTTGAAGGCGCGGGGATTCCTGGGACAGATAGAAGGAAAGAGCCCTTCTTCTCCGCAATTGTGGCAGAGGCACGGCCGGTGAACTTCTCTCTATTCCGGGGAATGGTTCCTCGGAGGCCGAAGGCTTCGTGTTCTTCACTGGAGGAGTGCGAGACTCGGGGTAGGCGTTGCGAGCGGTCGCCCAGTTGTCAACAAGTTGAACAGCTTCTCCTAGCGTCACTGGCCTGCATTCCTTGATGAATATTCTCAGGTCTGGCTGTAGAGAAGACAGAAACTGATCCAATATCATAAAGTTTGTGAGAGACACAAAGGTTTCATCGATCTAGGACGCCTCTTGCCATTGTTGAAACAAACGACCCAGGTGGATTGAAAATAGCTGGTATGTTTCCCCTGCCATGATCTTTGCTCTGCGGAAATCAACACGATAACCATCAGAAGTCTTGTTAAAACCTCTCAAGAGAGCTTGCTTCAACAAAAAGTAATCTCTAGCGATGTTGGCAGACAGGGACGTATAAATCTGTACAGGTTTCCCACTCAGTAGTAGGGTGTGTCAATTTAGGGGGTGAACTGGCTAAATTGAAAATCGAGTAATTTGGTAGCAATTTATTGTAGTCTTTAAGCATGCAAAACAATATTCTGGCATAAATTTTTTTTTATAATAAGTCCTACCTATATCAAATGGATTTTTAAATGTACATATTTGTGAATTTATAACTTAACCAGCGTTTGCACACATGTTACTGTTTCAAGTTTCAAATTATTATATTTTATTATCCGTAGTCTATTTGAAAGTAACCAATGCCTTCATACTCTCTTTGCTTTGGTTTCTTGTCATCAGTAGTCTGCTTGCTATTTGTGCTTTGATGTAACCTTCTCGCCTCTCGTGGCTGTAAACATGGCCCGCTGCTTCTGTGACCATTTTCACACATCTCTCCACACTTTGAGTGTGGGAAGGCCACTTCGGCACCTGCATTGGAGTCTCTTTAAGGTTTCTCAATTCTTGGCTAGTTAGACTTGTTGTCAATGGTGGCTCTAAGACTTCCAAACTCAAGTCAACCAATTCTGACAATTTGGTGGCATTGACGTTTATTGGGGGAACTTTTCTTGAATGAAACGAACAGTCTCCCAACTGGTCGTCATCTATTAGCGTTCCTCTAATCTTTAGAATGACTTCTACAGCCTCGGTTCGGAGATTGGTACATTGACTGCAAAGCATTGCTTGCAAAACTGCTTCTGATCGAGCATACCAAGCGGACCTTCTTGCCACAGGTAACACGATGTCCCTCACTACCTTCCTCTGTGTTCTTTCTAGCTGCAATTGAAACAAAAGGTGATTGGGCCCATCCACCCACATAGGATTAAGTTTCACACTAAACCACTGGGGAAGATAAACTCCAATAATAAATTCAACAATTAACCTCAAATTCTTCAGCACTTTGCCCTTCAATTCGTGTTTGGAAATCCAAATCCTGCAGAAACGAAGAGCTGTAGTTAACCAACGGCTGTGACTGACAGGTCCAATCTCCAAGAGAGCCAATGACTGAGGCACTTCTCCTGATCTTATTGCTTGGGCAATACGATAAGCATAGGATTGATCTGTGCTGAGATCTTTGATGACTCCTTCAGACAACGCCGGAAGGGGAGGGCCAACTTCGACCTTTGGAAAGGTTGTATTTATTTCTAGTTGTGTTGCTTCATCCAGCATGATGCCAAGGGGACCTGACCACTTGTTGTTGCTCTTTGTAGGACCATCAAGTTCCTGGATGAGATGACGAAGAGGTAGCTCGCCTGTTTGTAAATCACATACAATCCAAACAAGTCTTCTTCCTAGTTTTTTCTCTAAATGCGTCATTACACCCCCCTGCCATCCGGTGTTCACTGCAGTTGAATCTTCACCAACAGCCTGCAGTGAACTGCCAAGTCCTCTCTCCTGAACCCAACATAAAATATGATCAGCAATGACCTCTGCATGTTTCTTCCCTTCTACTTCAGTTTCGGGAGCAAAGTGAAACAAAAACCGACCACCAGGCTCAGAACAGACAGAGTAGTGTTCTTCTTTGATGAGACCTGGAAACTTTCTGTTCACTCCCTCTACTTCTAGCAAAACTTTTGTGTCATCTAGTCTTCCATCAAACAAAAGACAGGAGAGCCCTCCCTCGCTTAAATCTTTTTCATGCTGATCAGATATTTTCTTCATTATTTTTTCTTGTGCTCTTCTAATTTTATTATGATCTATCACCAAAGATACATCCTCTCGGCTGATGAGGCCTGCATCTATCCAAGCGGCAGTTGCAATTTCTGCAACCTCACGAAGTCCAGCATGGTGGCGAATACTAGCTAAAGCAATGTTTGAAATATTTCTTGTGTTGTATTTCCATTTCTTTGGTAAAGGTTCAGATGGCTCTTTGGAACTATCATCTGATGTTGCTTCCTGTTCATCAGAAGAACTATCAAAGAAGTGATAAACATCTTGACACAGCTCTTCCTCTCTTTGGATGGCGTCTTCACTCTTCATTTTCTTCTTTTGTTCCCTCTCTCGGATTTGTTCTCTCTTCTTGGCATTAGCAATCTGCTTCTTTGTTTCTGAATAATCTATTGAACCCATTTGCATACTTCCTTGGCCTTCTGCCTTTGTCCTCTGTGCCTTTATAAATTCTAGCTCTAAAACAGGGATCTTCTTTTCACGAGGACAACCACAATCAATGTGGGAATTATTTTCTCTCTTACCTGAGTGAGAACAGTTGGATTCAGAACATAATTGTATGGAGCACTTGCAGGTCAAAATGTCAAACAGAGTATCAAGTGTGTGCAGAAATTCATTTTTCCTGGCCAAGTTTCCTTTACCAAGTGATGTTTCAACTGCTTTGTGCCATAATTTCGTTAGTTTTAGCTCAATAGTTCGACACTGATTAATCACAGGTGGTTTGAATAGTGCATTAGCTTTTGTCCATTGATGCAGAAGAGGGACTATCATGTCATTTATGAGTTCTTTATCTGTATAGTTCCTTCTGTCCTTTGCATTTTTTTCTCGAAGGAGTAACCCTAATCTTAGCATGTCTCTCACTGTTGGAAGTTCTGATACAGGAAGCTCCTTCCCTTTACCAACTAGTAGGCTCAAGTGGGTTGACAACTGACTTCTTGTCTTCAATTTTGACATCTTCACACTATCTGACAAATAGAAAAATATTTCAATGTTTCATAATTCAATTGTTGTTTCAAAAAATATCAATTTGTTGATCAAAAATGCTGTAACAGAAATAACATAATAATTTCTTAGAACATAATGTTTTATACAATGATATAAGTAACTGCAACAATCAATATGCCCTACTTACAATAATTAAAATGTAGAATTCGTCTGGTACAGTAGGTGCAAGTGCAATGAGAGCAAACCACCGTCTATGATATCTAGAAGGAGAGTGAGCAGGGCGCCTTATCCTCACGCTTGGTACAAGTCAAAACAAGAATTAAACTGTCCCACACGGAGAGCCTGTTCATGTTCATGTTCTGACATGCATATTGTACACAAGCTATAGAACCATAAAATTCTCCATAATCCATATGCTTACATGAGGTTAGTTAATATCAAGTGAATAATTCTAATCAAGTCTCATTAATTTGTTGAAATACTGATATTTGAAACTTTAAGGTATAATTGATGTAGGTGAGGGTTATTTCAATTCATTTTTGTTTGCTAATCTCAAGTTTAGACATAAAGAGGCACAATATTTTGACTACCAAATTTGATTTTTAACATGTTGACAAAATTGACACACCCTACTCAGTAGGCTTCCCAATCTTATAGCATTGCTATCTTTGTCCACACCAAGCAGATCAGCTACCCGTTCAAACCTAAGAAGGTAGGAGGCGATGTCTTCTCCTTCACGCAAAACAGGCAAACTAGGTGTTACAACATATCTTGTATATGGCACGACAACATTCAGCTGAGTCGTGCAATATTCCTCATTCAGGGCGGTCAACCACTTAATCTTCATCAAATTGGTTGTGTTCTCGGGAAAGGCAAGGCGCATGATGTTAGCCCGGGGAGCAATGGGAGGGATGCACCTATTGGCTCTCCTCTGCTTCCTTCCCTGGGTCCTCTTTTTGCGTATCTGCTGACATGATTTAAACTTCTGAAAGCCAACTTCAGTGTCGCCATGACTGTCCTCCTCATTTCCTTCGTTTCCTTCGTCAGGAACATCTGCAGAGCGCCGCCCAGCTTCGATTCCTGCCATGGTAAGATTTAGATGGAATCTAGGTCTTATACACTGGGGCAGAGCAAAGATTATGGCAGGGGAAACATACCAGCTATTTTCAATCCACCTGGGTCGTTTGTTTCAACAATGGCAAGAGGCGTCCTAGATCGATGAAACCTTTGTGTCTCTCACAAACTTTATGATATTGGATCAGTTTCTGTCTTCTCTACAGCCAGACCTGAGAATATTCATCAAGGAATGCAGGCCAGTGACGCTAGGAGAAGCTGTTCAACTTGTTGACAACTGGGCGACCGCTCGCAACGCCTACCCCGAGTCTCGCACTCCTCCAGTGAAGAACACGAAGCCTTCGGCCTCCGAGGAACCATTCCCCGGAATAGAGAGAAGTTCACCGGCCGTGCCTCTGCCACAATTGCGGAGAAGAAGGGCTCTTTCCTTCTATCTGTCCCAGGAATCCCCGCGCCTTCAAATCTACCGACATTCATCAGCCCAGCTACGAGGTCGGATTCTGTTTGGAAGACAGGAGCTGTCCCCGTTATTGTGTCAGTGGAAGGATAAATGGGTCTTGGGCAACTACTATCATTACGGACACCGGTTGCTCGTGTATTATTGTCTCTGAGGAAGCTCTGCCTGACGCTGACGTCTCAAGCTGCTAGAAGGTTAGTGTCGCCGAATATTTAGGCCGTGTTGACCAGTTCCCTGTTGTTAAGTGGTACCTGCGTTGTCCCTATTTCATTGATTGGTCTGATGTGGTAAGAGCGCCCATTAAATTCGCTAGTGTTCTCATTGGTAATGTTCCCGGAGTTCGTGACCCTAACAACCCGGAACCCTTAAAATTCTCCTCGCCACCAGAGCAAGTCTCCTCGCCACCTGACAACGTCGCCTCGCCACCCGCCAAGTGAGGAAGTTGCCCTAGACGTTCCCCCTGAGAATGGATCACCGCAGTACCAGAATATTCCATCGTGCTGGTTAGGAGAAAGATTCATTTGCAGCCGTTAGAAATACCTGTACTTTATTGTCTTGATTGTTTTGTTTCAAGTAATTGTTTGACTCTAGTGCTGTTTATTAAATATTTTTGTGAGTGGTGTCAGAGTTAAATTATTGTGATTATTTTTGTAGTAAAGAGATGTCAATCTCTAACGGTTGTTTGTTACACCATGGAAACCCATAGTTCTTGACTTTCCTTTTGTTAAGATCCTGATTAGGCTGGCAAGGGATTTATATCCAAAGGCCAAGCCTTTACAGGGGGATTACGTCCTTCTTCCACATATTTTCCAGGAGAGAATGGACACGGTTGGTAAGCAGAGGTCCTCCTGCCTTATACACTTCTGCTGATGGCAACAGCTACCTCATCACGAAATGAGGGATAGCTGGGGTGAGGCAGCTCTGGGTGCTGAGGGACCTGCTTGGTAATCATGACATCCACATCCGTGTTTCTGTTGAGCAGCAAATGGTAGTGCTCTTTCTATTACTTACGGGTGCCTTCTTCGTCTTTAATTAGGGGCTTAATTTCTCATGAGCGGAGGGGGGCCACCGCATGAGTAATTGGGTCATACATTGTTTCAGTGAAATTGAAAATTCATGCATCTTTTGTTGTTGACCACTATTTTTTGTGTTTCACACACTTTATCTTTCTACCATTCGGTCTTTGGATTGCGAAGTTTGCGCTGGGCCATCGCTTTCGTCTGGCGGAAAGTATCAGCTTTGGTCCGAGACCGAGGGTTTTTTCCTGCCAGACAGTGAGAGCAGCCCATTTGCCATTGACGAATGTGTTGTGCTCCTGGTTATTTTCTTCAAACCAATCCTGGTGTTTTCTTTCGTTCTGGCCGAGAGTGTCGCTTCAGGTTTTTGTCATGGCAGTTTCGAGGATACCCCAATCGGCACTCGGCTTTAGGTTGTTTGTTGTCGGGTTGTTTATCAACCCATCATCAAGCTGCTCTCTGAAAACATGTCCTACTGCTTTATCCTCCAGTTGCTTTGTGGTAATACGTCTTCTGGAGGCTTGCTGCCTTCGCCGTTTTGGGTCAACGGGATGTGAGATTTTGGCTCTGACGAACCGACAATCTGTGTCACAGTGGTCTGAGCCACGCATGTCTCGGGTGATGAGAATATCTTTTCGACCTCATTCTCTGACAATGATGTAGTCAATGAACTACCAGTGTTTCGATTGCGGGTGTTGCCTGCCGAAGCAAGGTGCTGGTGATAGTGAGGTTGTGTTCAGCATACTTGCTGAGGAAGAGTAGACCATTGAGATTACACTTGCTCACTTAATTTCTTCCTATGGCTGCCTGCCATAAATCAGCATCTGTGATAACTATGGCATTGAAGTCACCTAGGAGCTCAACCTTTTCTTCTCTGGGGTTAGCACTCTGTCAACGTCGACGTAAAAGGTCTCCCTGATATCATCCTCAGGCATGATGTGAGTAATTCATTGAGACTCGGGCCGTCATGGGGCGCTCGTTGCCCCCAACAGGCATTTTAGTTAGCATATGCAGGATGCTTTGGCGAATGGCGAAGCCAACTCCATACCTGCTGTTTCTGTCGGCAGCAGGCTTGCCCTTCCAGAAGAATATATTACCGGACCCCCGTTCATTGAGTCGACCCTCGTCTGGGAGCCAGGACTCACTCATGGCTGCAATGTCGATGTCATACCTAGACTGCTCTTTTGCCACATGGGCGGTTCTTCTTTCAGGACGCTCACTTGTGCCAGTATCATGAAGGGTCCTGACATTACATGCTTTGATCTGTGATTACGTTTTCGACTGCATTATGATGACCTTACTGGGTGTGGTTGCCCAGTCCTTTGAGTTGTAGGCAGACTACTATATGTTTCGGGCACATTTTCTAGCCCCCTCCCCATGTGGGGATTTGGGGAGAGCAGAGTGGCTCCTGGAAAGGGCTGCTCAGTCTTACTGAATGGATTGGATTGCACTGCAGCTTAGATCCCAATGCATAAACGACTATCTTATCTGTGCTGCCCATGTACAGAGCTGGATAATGGCTGTGCATTAGTTGATGTATGTGGCGAGGCAGGGGCACAGGGAGTAACTACACATCTTGGCTCTCCCTTTTTCTGATCCAGTGGTGTAGTAGCTACACCGACTGAGGAGACGTAGAGTCGCAATGGACTGCCGATAGTCCAAGTTTTTTAATTTTGTTTTAGTAGCCTGTCCATCTTGCATGCCCTCATCCACCGGTGTAGTCGATAGGTTTCCGTGTTGGCCACATCTTCCACCTTTTCCGCCGTTGGGGTCTTACTGGAGCTCTGCAAGCTTCTCTGCCTGAGGAAGGACTCCACTATAGATTTTTCGTTTGGGGTTATTTGGCTCCAGGGCGTGTCCACATGCCTATGCGCCATCCTTCTGGGGTCCACTGTTGATTCGAAATACCCTGCTGGTCTAGCCTGTTATCGCGTGTTGCCACGAGGATGGTGAAAAGGCTGGTTACTGGCTGGAGAAGACTTGCACAAGGCTGCTTCCCCGTTCACCACGGGGTGGTAGCTGAAAGAGAGAGGAAGCAAGGAGTGCATGCACCTAACATAATGCTGCTACATTAGACACATTATACACACACACACACACACACACACACACACACACACACACATACGCATTTAACTTGTATAATATACATTCTGTATAATTGAGAGTAAGTAATAAATAGCTTACAACCATGGATGTATAACTATGAACATTCATTATTCAATGACCTGTAGAGGGTATAGGTTGTTCATACGTCATAGAGCATGGCATAAGACTAAACAGCCCTGCGGATGTTTTGTCTCATCCTGGTATCAAAGTATGATGCAACTCCCTCTCTAAGTAGTAGGTAATTCTTTAAACACATTTACAGATTGCTCATATGTAGTAATTAGATACTTTGCTTCACACTTGCAATGCGTCAAGCATGTTCGAAAGTTAGATAAGTAATATATATATATATATATATATATATATATATATATATATATATATATATATATATATATATATACATATATATATATATATATATATATATATATATATATATATATATATATATATATATATATATATATATTTATATATATATATATATATATATATATTGATAAAATCACACGTTTTCATTGTGGATTGTTAAGAACCACGCCATCTATTGTCATGTTCTACCTACCCAGCACTACGAACCATGCCATCTAGTGTCATCATCTACCTACCCAGCACCATGAGCAATGCCATCTAGGGACGAAACCCGAGTATGACTAGTCTTAGTCACCACTCCTGGGTGTCCCTTCTCCATATCCTGGTTGTTGCATCACCTCCTCCAAGTCATCCTCATCAGCTCCAGATCGACGAGAGTTCAGTTCACGCTGGGAAGTGACCACACTAGGATCACCTATCCTGGAAACCTATGGCACAGTGACTACTTACCATCTTCTTCAATACTCAGCCTTCCTCGTCAGACATCTCAGCTCCGCACTTAAGTATTTGTAATCCTATATTGCCTCCCCACCTCCACTTGCTTCAGATTGTTGTATGTTGTATAAATATGTATATACTGTTAAGCCAATGTTGCGTATGTTTAGGTTAAGTATGGTTAAGGGTAAATTATAGAAAGCTGAATATTTTGTTAAGGAATTTATGGTACTTTATTAAACACAACAAAAACTCTCATCCTTTGTCTACCCTTTTATAGTCCGATTGTCTTTGTTTGTTTAAGTTTATTTATTGTTGTTGCCTGTTGCGATCTGGGTAGACTTTTAACTATATTCTAAATCCCTAACTCGTAACATGGATCTACACGAAATATATATTTATATATATAGATATATATATATATATATATATATGCACTTCATTTTTAGTCCATTTAACACGCGGACTTTGAACATATAATCAACGACCTCAGCAGCAAGGAATCGAACCCTCGACCTACTGGGTGTGACTAGGGAACGCTTACCGGCTAGGCCACAAGGACACTAAAAGCAGTTCTAGACTCTGTTATATTTCACACAAAGCCTGTTCATCGAGCTGATGGCGCCGTGAACCTCAATGGGAAACTGCCCGTGCCACTTATGTGGTGTCAGTAACATTTTACCGAATCCAGCTGGTATGAAACGCGAGGTTCATATATATACTTCAGTTTTAGTCCATTTAACACGCGGACTTTGAACATATAATCAACGACCTCACCAGCAAGGAATCGAACCCTCGACCTACTGGGTGTGACTAGGGAACGCTTACCGGCTAGGCCACAAGGACACTAAAAGCAGTTCTAGACTCTGTTATATTTCACACAAAGCCTGTTCATCGAGCTGATGGCGCCGTGAACCTCAATGGGAAACTGCCCGTGCCACTTATGTGGTGTCAGTAGCATTTTACCGAATCCAGCTGGTATGAAACGCGAGGTACATATATATACTTCATTTTTAGTCCATTTAACACGCGGACTTTGAACATATAATCAACGACCTCACGGGCAGTTTCCCATTGAGGTTCACGCCACCATCAGCTCGATGAACAGGCTTTGTGTGAAATATAACAGAGTCTAGAACTGCTTTTAGTGTCCTTGTGGCCTAGCCGGTAAGCGTTCCCTAGTCACACCCAGTAGGTCGAGGGTTCGATTCCTTGCTGGTGAGGTCGTTGATTATATATATATATATATATATATATATATATGAGAGAGAGAGAGATATAATGGCACTGCCAGTTAAGAGTGATTCATGGGTCAAAGGGATCAGTTACCAGCAGGTTATTTATACACCTAATGTAAACACCGCTGACTGTTGTTCAGCTTGACAGTCGACGGAGGTGACTACTTCCTCCTTCGAGAACCTTCTTGAAGCTGGACTCATAGATCCCTCTACTGGCGAGTGAAGGAATTACTAGACCCCATAGGGTTGAGATATACGCCTGAACCACCTCAGTACGAGCTCACTTAACACAAAGAGCCTACCTCAGTTCTAGTGCGACTCACATCGAGAACTCTTCAGTCCTAGATCACAGGGCCAGCCTAATTTACTGTACAGTATTAAGAAGATTTGTAAATATCACACTGTACATATACACCAATCTTGTGTATAATTTTCCCACTTTTATGGAAGAGGTGAACAGCCCAGTTGAGCACAATTATCGACAGTCTCAGTCATCTTACTGATATCAACGCGACTCTTACAACAAGCAATTTACTTTTAAGTGGGACTGTATACTGACAGGTCCCACTCCTCACAGGCCTCACCAGTCACAGGTCTACGGGCGGTGGCAGTGTTACGGATTCATCTTCTAACCTCTGATGAGAGTTACAGTGTCTATGACTTACTACAAGTTATGGCATCTACCTACGTCTACAAACGTTCACGCCTATGCCTACACCGGGTCTGCAAGCTCCAGACAGCTTCTGCCTGATTCATCACTATTGAGTTCCTGAGGAAAAACCTATGATCAGTTAAGTGCTCAATACAGTGATCTACATCAGTGAAGCCAGGTGTAAAATTCCAGACATCCATTACAACGGGCAAATTCCACTACGTCATCCGTGACATAGTGACTGACGTATGAACACGTCATAAACAACTTCAAGATTCGTCGTCTACGTCAAGAATCACCTTCCTCATCGAGCCTGATTCACGACATTCGCCAACCCCAAGGGAGAAGAATTACGTTTTTCTCCACGACATCAGCGGATCGGCGAGGGAGCACCACACACACCCGCAACAGTGAGAACCGACAGAGCGGTAGACACCTCTACACCTCCTACTACTCCCCCCAGTTTGGAGCAGCGAGACGACTCCTCAGTCATCTACTACACAGTTCCCACAACTGTCAAGATTTCTATGTACGTTAAGTTATTTATACACTAATTGTACTTATTGTTAGTTAACCAGTGAAGTGTTGAGTTCACGATTTACTTGAGAAGTATTTTATAGTCATTTTGTTCTGGTAATTTGGACAATATTTTATGTACAACCAACGCTCTCTCTATGCCCCATCCTCATTATTTACGACATAGATCGTCTAGTGCTCCTATTACCTCAATGTTTAAAAGGTTTAGGAAAGGGTTTAAAATAGCCAGTTTCAACATATCTCGTCCAAACACCCCTCCAACCATCCAGATGGTAAACCACACATATATTAATCTCTTTCTTAAGTAACCATATTTTCAGGGGAATTGAGGGAGATTGAGGCTTGGTTTGCCAACAATGTAGAATATGCTAGGTCTAAGTGTTCAGGTATGCACCCAATAGACCTTCAGATTATTTACTGTGTCCACAATTTGATTTATCTCAAGGACACTCAGTCTGAGGCAAGGTACATTGCACAAGATGGAGAGATGAATAAGTGGATCAAGTGGATCAGACTAACATTTCAGTCTTTTTAGACACAGGTACTGAAGTTAATGTAATTAATTCTCATGTTTTAAATACTTTGGCTATGGATTCCTATTCTTGGACAGACGTTCAAATATCTCGTATTACAGGTATAGACGGCCCAGGCGTTACCGTTACAGGAGCCATCTAGCTTTAAGTTTAAATTGGGGAATACACACATAGATTGTTTGACCTACTGTATGTTCCGGACGGAATTTCCATTCCAGGGCATTTGTCAATTAGCCTCCCGACGATGAAATCCCACCGTATAGTAACAGTCCATCTTGAGAATTTAATTACCGTCAACCAAGAAATCGTTAGTTTAGCCCCGTATGCACACTCGGAAACCTTAATCTCTAGCGCACCTAGATCGGTCCTTTCTGGACGGGGGCCCACTCTAACTATCACGAGGCAACACGCGCACAAACACACAGTCATAGTTCGGCTGTATAGATGACATTTTTTTAAATATTGCATATGGCATTTTATACTCTGCATTATCTTCATTATATATGAACACGAAGAAAAAATACCATAGGTTGTAGTTTCGAAAGTATGAATGAAAATAAACTCTTCTAAACCACCCAGTGACTCCTCACAACGTGTGTGTGTGTGTGTGCCAGACCATGATGCTTCCCATCATTCGCATAACTATATAAAAAATCTTGTTTAATTTAACTACATATTTCCAAAACCTTAAATTACATATGGATCAGTCACTCCTCATTTGACACACTTATAGTGTAATACTTTGACCATCCCACCATCCCACCTGGGCACATGGAGGCCCACAGTAACTCTCACGGGGCAACATACGCACGAACACACAAGTTATGATATGAACCCATCCAGGCTTCACTACCATTATCATGTTATATACATCGTGTTCTGTTTCTTGGCAACTAGTCATAGTATCAATACATGACAGTGTTATTAATATAATATTGTAATTTTTACCCAACAGTTATTGTTGTAAATCATGGACAGGAAGGATACATAAATTGTAATATCAAGTGTATGGTTCGCTCAAAGCCTCCCCAAGTCAGACAACGCATCACAAAAAGTTACACTGTGTGTGTGTGTGTATGTGTGTGTGTGTGTGTTCTGTAACATTAAGCTTCATCCTTACTAGGTAAGATGTTTCATAAAGAGGTTTCTCCCATTCGTCATTGTGAGCATCGTCCCAGAGCACATTGTTTCCATCAAAACCATGGTTCAATTGGTTCATCCGTATTTCCCTTCTTCCGTGTAACTATATCCATGTGGCTAAGTGCTTGCTTTTCATTTCTTTATTTACCAAAATAATGTGGATCAGTTACTCGATATTTTACACATACATGCACTTTGAGCATCAAGATTGTTTTGTAGGCATGACTATTGGTTAATTGAAACCCCAAAAATATTTTTCACATTTATTATGCATAAACATTGTAAACATATCTATGTGATTATTGTAGTATATAACATATATTTAATGTATGGACAGATTCCCGCGAGTTATGCATATTAATGCATAGATTTTGTAAGCATATTTATGTGAAGTGACGCAAAACCACCAAGTAAAATACCTGGACAAATTCCCGAGAGTTAGGAAACGAAGTCTATGTGGCCCCAACGAGCTTACACCAGAGAGCTAACTCCCCCGCCACCCCCTGCAAGGCACCGTCGTGGGTGGAGATTTAATTCTTGACCACAGGTTAATACCGTGTCCAACCTTCATCTGCTGCTATAACCTCATGCACTCTGGTGGGCATGGAATCTACCAGATTGCTGCAGATGTTCGGCCTCCTCCTTATTCCCTCCATCACATTATGTGCGTGTCTCCTCACTGCCTCACTCGTTTTCTCCTCAACATCCCATTCAACAACCATATGCGCCCATAGATTTTCTATTGGATTACAATCGGCTGCTTTAGAGAGCCAGTCCATTAGAATAATCTGCTGGTGCGCCTCAAACCAACGCTGGACTGCCTGATTTGTATGTATTGGACTGCGGTCTTGCACCATACATATAGGCTGTGGGTCTGGCATGGTATATGAGTTGCTGGGAGGATGGTTAGCAGTCCTGTTGAACTGGCAGGTAGACAAAATAGAAAACTCACAGCCAAACTGTAAGAAAACCCATTATATACAGACCTATTGGTCCTTGCGAAGGTGTTTGGTTATGCTATGCTAATTAGCTTGCTAGGGTGAAGGAAAGTATATATATATATATATATATATAATCAACGACCTCACCAGCAAGGAATCGAACCCTCGACCTACTGGGTGTGACTAGGGAACGCTTACCGGCTAGGCCACAAGGACACTAAAAGCAGTTCTAGACTCTGTTATATTTCACACAAAGCCTGTTCATCGAGCTGATGGCGCCGTGAACCTCATTGGGAAACTGCCCGTGCCTCGTATGTGGTGTCAGTAGCATTTTACCGAATCCAGCTGGTATGAAACGCGAGGTACATATATATACTTCATTTTTCGTCCATTTAACACGCGGACTTTGAACATACAATCAACGACCTCACCAGCAAGGAATCGAACCCTCGACCTACTGGGTGTGACTAGGGAACGCTTACCGGCTAGGCCACAAGGACACTAAAAGCAGTTCTAGACTCTGTTATATTTCACACAAAGCCTGTTCATCGAGCTGATGGCGCCGTGAACCTCATTGGGAAACTGCCCGTGCCTCGTATGTGGTGTCAGTAGCATTTTACCGAATCCAGCTGGTATGAAACGCGAGGTACATATATATACTTCATTTTTAGTCCATTTAACACGCGGACTTTGAACATACATGTGTGAAATATAACAGAGTCTAGAACTGCTTTTAGTGTCCTTGTGGCCTAGCCGGTAAGCGTTCCCTAGTCACACCCAGTAGGTCGAGGGTTCGATTCCTTGCTGGTGAGGTCGTTGATTGTATGTTCAAAGTCCGCGTGTTAAATGGACTAAAAATGAAGTATATATATATATGTGTGTATATATATATATATATATATATATATATATGCAAGTAAATCACTGTAGGTGCGCGTGATCTAGGTATATGCTGATAACCACCAGGAAAGAAGAAAACACGAAGTTCCCAAGCGCTTTCGTGTAATTCACATCTTCAGGGGTGAGTACAAACACGATTTTTCATATAGTTATGCAAATGATGGGAAATAAAAGATAGAGATAGGGTGTGGTGGAATCATCTTGGTCTGGCCACAAGCGCTGTAAACGTTGTTTGGATTCACTGGGTGGTTTGGAAGTGTTTATTTCCATTCATACTTTCGTCACTACAACCTATGGTAATTTTTCTTTGTGTTCATATATAATGAAGGTAATGCAGATCAGTTAACCTCAGCTTCCCTCAATTAGATACTAACTGGTTAGAACAACGGGGTCTCGATCATACCAATCCTAGATTTAAGATTTGCTCAGCCGTCCAGGGTGAAGGGGAGAGGGATTAACATAGACTTTTCCCTGCACCAGAGTCATGGTGGAAAGGTGAAACTCTTTCCATCAATGTCTCAGGCGCTGTAACTAACACAGTGCCTAACATATTGGGCAACACAATGTGATACTGAACAATCATATAACCCCAGAACGACAAATCCCCCATGTTGTACTGCTCCCCCATAATACTTATGTCATTTATGTATATATAAATATATATATAAAAAATAAATAAAAAATAATAAATAATAAATAAATGAAAATAATAAATATTGAAGTGATAACCGTGGTAACATTTTGAGATGTTCTTATTACCACCATGCTATTGTACTATTCCAGATGATACTAAATGTTACATAATACTTCCTTGAGATAAATGTATAGTATATATTGGGTGCCTAAAAGAGAGCTCAGGTTTTCAACTGGCTCACCCATGTTAATATTGTTATTATTATCCACTCTGTATCTGTGTTTTTCTGGCTAAATAAACTGTTTCAATTCAATTCAATTCAATTCAATTAATTGACGCTAGCCACATTCCTCATATAGGATTCACAAAGGTATTACCTACACTGTTAGACTTCCTCAACAAATACAGGTAACCATAGCACTCAAGGGAGAACCTCTGGGACAGACCCACCTTGTTCAACACCACATTAGCGTGCAACCAGGCACTAATCGCATTTACGTACCTGCATACAGCCTTCCTCATTTACAGAGAGAAGACAAGTGTGTAGAGGACATGCTTGCCCAAGGCGTAATACAAGCATCTTATTCACCTTGGAATTCTCCATTGTTACTTATCCCAAAGCCAGACGGTTCCTGGAGGTCCTGCGTAGACTATCGTCGTCTTAACAGAGTCACTATCCCCAATCGTGTCCCAATGCCTGTGTTGGGATATGTGTTGAAGAGTCTAGGACAGAGTAAAGGTTTTTCTACCCTGGACATGTTATTAGGTTTCTGGAAAGTGCCATTGGACGAGGAAAGTCAACCTTCAACGGCCTTCAGTACACCCTCGGGACATTGGCAATTCCTATGCATGCCTTTTGTACTACATAGTAGCCCGATTACATTTTCTAGGTTGATGACAAGTATCTTTCGCTCCATTTTTGGCTCTGAGGTCCTAGTGTACCTGGATGACATAATTGTCATATCTCCAGACGTTTCCTAACACCTCCTGAGACTGGAACATGTGTTAGCTAGACTACAAGATGCTAATTTAAAGTTAAAATTGTCAAAATGTTAGATCTTAAAACGTAGGTTACAATAATTTGGGGCACGTGGTTGACCAAGACGGAGTTAGTGTTGATTCTAGCAAAGTTTACGCCATCCGTAAATATCCTATACCACAGTCTGCAGATGATGTACGCTCTTTCATTGGTTTGGCGGATTTTATGGTTCCCTTATACAGGGATTTTAAAAAATAGCTCTTCCTTTAACTGAATTGCTTAAGAAAGATGTACCTTTCCAGTGGGGAGACCCACAACATAGTGCTTTCATGGAGTTGAAAGACCGCCTTACTAGAGCGCCCATCCTTTGCTTTCCAGACTTTTCGAAACCTTTTATGATAACCAAAGACGCCAGTTACAGTGGGTTAGGGGCAGTGTCATCACAAGAGAGTAAAGGGAAGCAACTCCCAATAGCATATGCTAGTCGTGCCCTCTCTAAAGCAGAGAAGAACTACGGTGTTTTGGTCTTTAAAGAAATGTCGCGATTATGTGTATGGATATCCAATTTTTGCAACTACAGACCATGAACCTCTTGTCAGTTTGTTTAACACTAAAGAGTTGTCAGGCAAGTTTGCCAGATGGTTTCTCACTATCCAGGAGTTCAAAACATTTCTTAAGTACTTAGAAGGAAGGAATAATTTTGTAGCAGACGCGTTATCTAAGCGTGTTGCACTAACGCATGTATTTCCTTCAATTAATTTTGACCGAGTACGTGCGGCACAGGAACCTGATCCGATGTGGTCACATATATTGTCTTATGTAAAAGGTAGTACGCCTAATTTAGACATTAAACCTCCTGTTTCTATTCGTGATTTTTTTTCACGATAATATTCTTTGCCGGCAAGCAAAACTTGATGTTCCTGCTGGTACTGTAACTAATTTAGTCATACCAGCTCCGCTTGTACACGAGCTACTAGTCCTCATCCATGACACTCCACAGCTAGCTCACCCAGGCAAGGACAAATGCATTAACCAAATGCGCTTGAAATACTTTTGGCCCAAGATGGCGAAACAGTTTTCAGAGTATGTGGACAATTGTCAAGTTTGTCACGAGAATAAAGGTACTACGTTAGCACCTCTCCCCGTTCTCAAATATCCTACACCCTCTCGACCTTGGGAGAAGGTTAGCAAGGATGTTTTTGTGGTCCAGTACAGACTCATAATAATATTAAATATCTTTTAGTAATGATAGACACGTTTACACGTTACTGTGAAATAGCACCTATCCCTGATAAAAGTGCAGAGACAATTGCCCAAGCCCTTAAGAGTAGTATTCTCGACAGGCATGACACTCCTAACGTTCTAATTACAGATTACGGAAGTGAATTTACCAACGTGCTGTTGTCTAAATTATGTGAACTGTATTGCATTAATAAATGTAATATCACAGCCCATCATCCTACAGCCAATGGGATGGCTGAATGGCTTAACAGGAAGATTCTTACTCATCTTCGTACTAACTTGGATTTTACTAACACAAATTGGGATGAGTGTATGTCTGACTTACAAAGTTCCATTAACAGTTCTTATCATGAATCCATCTGCGACACACCTCACTTCGCGCTATACAATTATGTTAAACGACTTCCATTCGAAATTGAAGTAGGGAGACAGCGAATGTTCGGTGATGATTTCATCGACAAATGGTATCGACTGTCCAAACTAATTCACAAGCGAATTACGCATGAGATAGAAAAAGCGACTAACGCCTTCACCGCCAAACGCAATAAAAGTACACGACCCATTGGCGATGTCGGAGGTCGTCTAGCGATGGTTAAAAATTATGTAAGATCCAAAACGGACCCTATGCTCGTCGGTCCACATAGAATTATGCAACACGAGTCAGGTCACAGGTACCAGTTGAAACACATACATACAGGGGAAACAAGACATGAACATGGGGACAACCTCAAGCTTCTGAAGTCCCAAGGAGCAGCCCAGTCACATAGTGCCACTGAACCTTGTGTCACCCCTACTGATCTTTCTTCTCCTACATGGCAATTGTGCGATAGACCCACGTGTGATGGACATTGCTGTTCTAATGAGTAACTTTTATTTGCAGAACCATTACCTAATATAGTCGCCACATTGTTTACTTTGTCGAATGACTTCATCTATCTCACAAAAAAGGGTTAATGAATCTACTGTGGATGACACTCCTATACACTCTCAATAGGAGACCTCATTATTCAACAGTTTCCACACTCCTACATGGATACAACCACCACACCTTCTCTTATTGCTCCCCTGCACATAGTGAAGGGAGTAGAAGGATGAGAGGTCTTCTAAATTTTCGTCGTTACATTCATAAGATATTGTACGGAGTAGCCACAAAAGATATCTTAGCCCAGTTACAGAAACAGATTAAGGTACTTAAACAACAGGCCGTCCAGAATTTCGCATTTCTGTCCAGCCAATCTCATCTGTTACCTAATCATGGTAAGAAGCTCGATGAGATCACGAAGACTATCAATCAGTTGGTGAATAAGGGCAACCTTAACTCTCTTTCTTTCAATTCCTTATAGGAGCAATTCGTCATAACCACTACGATACACTCTTTGTCAAGTCAAGTAGAGTATTATTGTAATTATTTTGTTTCCTTAGTCACCAACCTGAAATTATTACAATCTTCTCTCTGTTTCTGTCACATCCGATCAAATTATATTGTATCTGCCATTAGGAAATTTGACATTACACCCTTCCCTAGTATAGATAATGGCCAAGCTGTAATAATAACTAACGTTTCCACATCTATCCTGCTGTCTTATGATAGGTCTCTCGTGACGACTCTACCTTTATCAGCATATGACACATGCCAGAAGTAGTCAAGTAATCTTATTTGTCATCTTACATGAATTAATATAGCCGGGTCTTATTCAAGCTGTGAGATGGACTTTGTCAAAAACACGACAAATTTAGAGTCATGTAATTTTGTTAACAGACCCTTTGACAGTATACTTTTAGAAGAGTTCCAAGGTACTGTGTATTTGTATTTACCGCAGGAGCTGCCCGTTGTAGTGGTCTGCCCTGATGAATCGCCTAGAAGGTTGACTGTGGGACGAGGACGTTATAAGTTACCACGGCAATGCTCACCAGAAAATACTCCGAAGTGAAGTGATCACAAACATTAGAGTTGAAGGACAAATCAATGGATACCGATAATGATGATGATGCAGTAGGGTGTGTCATACGGAGGCGAATTTTTTTTTTTTGAGTTTGAAAAATCGGCCCATGGTATTAATGATGTAGTTCTATGTGCAGAATCATGTGATATCTTCAGATTTGAATAGTTTTCATTTTTTGTTTGGTAAATTTTAACTTGAAATCTTATGAAAATTCAGTATTCCCACCCTTTTACCAACACCACTAAATAGCTTATTTACAGTAAAGTAAATGTATCAGGTTAATTTATTAGGATGAATTGATCCAGAATAGTGAAACGAATGATTTTGACACATTTATTAAATTTAATATTCCTTTAGAAAACAAAATCATCAAATACAAAAACCGGTTTTACTACTACGACCCGGTGTTGCTGCACACCATAGAGAACATGTCTTTCTTGCTTCTGTTTCTACTCATCACCTCCCTGCTGACCACCTGAGCTCGGATGTAGCCTTCCCTCCTCTCCTGGCTGTACACGTGACTGCTGGCCTCGCTCACTTGCTGTACACAAAGCTCTATACTCTGGGTGTGCAAGGGCCAGGTAGGGACATGCATGGGGTTGTCCAGGAAAGCTCTGACTTGAACATTGGTGAGGCTACTGGTAAGAGGGGGGTCACTGCCAGCCTGGATGTTATCCAGATCTTTGAGATCAGTGAGGGTCTTGGCACCTAGATTGACTTCAGCAGTCTTCCTGACCCTGAAGGAATCGTCACCAACTGATTCGTCATGCCCAGATCCTCTCATAAGTCTCATATCCAAGATCTTTTTGACTGCCACTCTTCTCTCCTCCTCATCCTTACTGCAGAGCATTGTCTGCAGAACTGCCTCGGGATGAACATACCAGGAAGATCTCCTCACAGTCTGCTCCACAATCTGAGCAACCTTCCTTTGCTGACTCCTCAGGAGCTCAAGCTGGAAGAGAGCATGCCTCGGACCTTCGGAGAACGATGACTTGACCTTGGTGTTGAACCAATTTGGCAAGTAGACACTCACGATGAATTGGACAATAAGTCTCAGGTTGTGAAGCTGGTTCCCTTTCAGTTTATGATGAGCGACCCAAATTCTGCAGAACCTGAGAGCCGTTGGGAGCCACCTAGAATGTGAGACTGGACCTATCTGCAGGTAAGCAAGTCTATCAGGCATGACCCCAGTTTTGATGGCACTGCAAATCATGTAACCATAGTACTGGTCAGTACTCAGGTCGTCAATGACAGTATGTGCAAGCTCAACGAGTGGAGGGCCAACTGTGATTTTTTCAAAGCTCGGATTTATTTCTAACTCAGTGGCAGAGTCCAGCATCTTGCCAAGAGGACCAGACCATCTGTTGTTTGAAAGAGTCTTGCCATCCAGCTCCTGGATCAGATGTCTGAGTGGCAACTCGTTGGTGTGGAAGTCACAAACAATCCAGACCAGCTTCCTCCCAATCTTCCGCTCTATCCACTGTATGACCCCCCCTTGCCACCCTGTGTTCGTGTTGGTGCTGTCCCCTCCAATGGCCTGCAGGGTCTGGTCTACGTTCCTCTCTCTGAGCCAGTTCACAATGTTATCTGCCACTATCTCAGCTGGTTTCCTGATGTCATCTTTCTCTGGAGTGAAATGCCACAAATACTTCCCTCCTGGTTCACTGCAGCAGGAGTAGTGTTCCTCCTTCACCATGGCAGGGAACAACTTGTCAGAATCTCCAACTTTCATGAACACTTTAGTGTCATCCCTTCTCCCATCAAAGAACAAACAATTGATTCCATTTTCTCTTATCCCCTTATCAAACTCCTCTTCTAGGTTACTGACAATTTTCTCCTGAGCTCTCCTTACTTTGTTATGATCTATCACCAGGTGAACATCATCAGGTGTTATCAAACCACCGTCAACCCAGGCAGCTGTTGCTATCTCTGCAGTTTCTCTGAGACCAGTGTGGTGTCGCATGCTGGCCAGATCTATGCTCGGGATATCTTTCCTATTTCGAATGTTATGCCTGGAAGGTTTGGGATCATTATTTTCTGGGTTAGGGACAAAGTCACCATTCTCCTGGTCAGCACTCGGATCAGCCATGGGGAAGTCATTAAACTCTGAATCAGCTTGACTCCAATCATCGGCCTTTTTTACCTCACCCTGGGCCTTCTCAAGTCTCTTTTCCTCGGCAACTCTTCTCCTCTTCTGTCTCTCTGTGGCAGCCTCCTGTCTCTTGGACTCCGGAATATCTTGGCTAGAAATCATGAGAGCCCCTATACTGCCAGTCTTCTCTCTCTGTGCTTTGACAAATGCCAGTTCGATCACAGGAATCTTCAGTTCACGCTTGCAAATACAGGAGATATGGGCCTCGGATTTACAGTCACGATCGCATCCAAACTCAGGACAGAGAAAAATTGGGCACTTGCAAGTCATTATGTCAAATAACTGGTCCAGTTGCTTGGCAAATCTGTCCTTAACTGCAAGTTTTCCTCTCCCAAGAGAGATATATCTCTTGCTTTTTCCCAACTGGCTAGCAGTCTCTCACTAATCTTCTTCTGACTTGTTATGACTGGAGGCTTGAACTGAGCGTTAGCCAGAGTGTACTGTGCCAAGACAGCTTTGGTCATATCACTGGCAATGTCTTTGTTTGTGTAAGTTCTTTGGTTCTTTTCACTGATTTGCCTGATTAAAACACCGTATCTCAAAGCATCTCTCAATGTAGGCAACTCCGACTTCAGGAGCTCTCTCCCAGACCCAAGATAGTGACTGAGATGGCTGGATTTTTGGTTCCTCGTCCTGACACAAGCAGCCATCGCAAATATTATCAACTTATAAATGCATCAGAATCTGAAACAGAAAAAAATATTGTTAGTTGGGTTGTTAAAGAATGAAGTCAGAAAGCAATGTTCACTATTTAATTGTAATGCACTAATGCAGCTGTACGTTAGATTTTCGATAAACTTCACGCTAAAATGTACCTAGCAAAAGGTTGCAAAATATTGAAACTGAAATTATTTTCTGTTTATATACACTAAAATCTACCAAAAAAGTGATGGGCCATTTGTTTTAGCTGATCTTCCCTCCTATGACACACCCTATTACTATACAAAACAAAAACTCGCATCCTTTGTCTACCCTTTTATAGACTGTTGGGATCTGGGTAGACTTTTAACTATGTTCTAAATCCCCAACTCGTAACACTAAACACTACTTTCTTCGAAAAGTAGATAGATTTTCTACTTTTCGGGAACATAGAT
This sequence comes from Homarus gammarus, assembly GCA_958450375.1. Classification (NCBI taxonomy): domain Eukaryota; kingdom Metazoa; phylum Arthropoda; class Malacostraca; order Decapoda; family Nephropidae; genus Homarus; species Homarus gammarus. The sequence goes on from CAUDMG010000026.1 coordinate 171,528, forward strand.
TATCGACTTTTCGGGGGAGTAGATTTTCGAATTTTGGGGGAAATTTTACCTAATTTTGCGAAGTAGATTATCATAGAAAACGGGAAATTTGTATCATAAGAAATGGGAAATATCTTCTTTCCGGGAAAGTTGGTTATCTACTGTATGTATATTATGTATGCTGGATTATATATCATGTATGTATATTATGTATGTGCTCCATTTATGTAGCTAGCAGCGTGTGGCAATGTTATTACCATATCCCACATGCCTAATTAATGTGCCTGGCGACGTATGGAAGCTGCTAATGTATCACTTGCCATACGTCGCCTATAGCAGTTGACAAGGAGCCTAGCCAGGGAGACCGCTGCTCTCCTTTGTGTACATACTCTTATCCAGTAAACCGAACCTACAAAACTAGACAGGTGTTTGTGTTCTCTCCTGTATATAGAACTTATTATTCAGAACCTAACATGGCGCAGTGATCCGATCTTACTGGATAATTACGAGTGATAGTGCAAAGTTTGTGGAAAGCCGGTTATGGATTCTCGCTTAGGTCAACTCCCGCGCGCGTCACCTCTCCTCGAAGAGTTTTGCAACTTTGAGCAGTGTCAGTGATTTTCTGTGAAGTGTTTAGTGCATTGTGTGTTCGTGCCATTCATGTGTGACCTTGTTCTAAAGGATTCCCAAGGTATACGGCACGTTCTGGGCATTTGTAAGGAGTAGAGTTCAGTGCACCCGTCTCTGACCGCGTTCTGAGGGTAACTAGACCGACTGGGAGTCGCCGCGCCTCTCCCTCCACCCCCCTCACAGCGCCGCCTCCACCCCCCCCTCACAGCTGGGGCGAGACGCTTTGCCGGCCCGGGACACACACTCACACACATACACGTACTAACACTCGCTGACCGCGCGGCTTCCTTATATATATTTTATATATATAACCTACTTATCTGTGTATTTAATAAATTTTTTGTCTGAAATCTTGTTGATACGACGGGCTGACCGGTCAACACTGATTTAAGACATAGTACACAGAGGAAGTAGTTATGTCTCACGCCTTACGTAGCCGTGGACCCAGCGTCTGGATGACTCAGACGGGTGATAGCCCCGCAGAGATGGATGACCAGGCCGGCCACGACGCTCCAGCCCCCACATCGCGCAGTCCCTCACCTCAATATTCAGCGTTGTCTCCAGAGATAATTGCTTTACTGAAGTTTATGAGAGATGAGAAACGCGAGGATGAAGCCCACAGACGTTTGGCGGATGAGCACAGAAGGCAAGCAGAGGCAGAACGAGACAACCAACGGAGATTGGAAGACAGTGAACGGTTTGAAGCCTTGATATCTCGCCTCACTGTTAACCAAGCCCCTGGCTCTAACACTGCCTCGGTACTGACTGGTTCAGATACCTCATCCATGCTTCCTTCACGCCCCCCAGCCCCACCTAAAGCAGCAGCTCAAACGCCGCCCATCTTGAAGCCTGATGAGACTTTCCAGACTTTTCGTGAATGGCGGCGACGGTGGACTGATTATTCAACAATGGTGGATCTCCAGAGTTTGTCACAGCCTAAATAACTCATCCAGCTGCGCATGTGCCTGTCCTTGGAAATTCAGCGTGTCTTGGAACATACGTTGCAGGTACCCCCAACCTCTTCGCTGTCTGTAGAGGAGGTACTGGACGTTCTACAACGGCACATCAAAGGACAGCAGAATGAAGCTCTGCGCAGGAGGGAATTGTTTAGCTGCAGACAGATGGAGGGTGAGTCTTTTGACGCCTTTTACGTACGTCTTAAGAGAGCCTCGGAAGAGGTAGATATATGTCCAGGCCACCACCAGCAGTGCGAGGAGACCCAGTTGAAGCAGGTGATCCTGAAGGGTGTTAAGGACGAGGAACTTGTCCAACGCCTCACCTCCCTCGACTCTTCCTCTTCTCTTAAGGATGTGTCGACGATATGTCGCTCCTATGAGGCTGCAAGGTGTGCCACCTCTGCCATCCGTGCTCCCCCTACAGCTGTACGCGCTGTGTCCCGGTACAAGAAGGACAAGAAGTCTGTTCCTACGCCTTCGCCCACCACGTCCACGCCCGGTTTATTTTGCAACAACTGTGGTAAGCAGCACGGAACACAGGTGTGTCCAGCTGCTCAGTCTACCTGCAACAGTTGTGACCGTAAGGGCCACTGGTCACTCACAGTACGGTGCCCAGCCAAACGCGTCCAGTGCAATGTGTGCGGTCGTCTGGGCCACTATGACAAGTGTTGCCCTTCCAACATACCCAAGGGACCGTGTCGGCGGAAGCTTCAGCCCCCTTCCACCAGAGAGGGCCGCCCACAGTCTTCCAATCAGAGGTACGACGACTCTTGACAACGCTCGAGCCACATTAGGAATGTGTGCTCGCCCCAGCGTCCCAGGACCAAAGTCCCCCAGTACATCAGTGTCATTGTGACCTACCGCAGTGTGTCATCCCGTCTTCAGATGTTGCCCGACACCGGCGCTGATGCTACAGTCATCGGTCCCCAGCATTTGCAATGCTTGGGGCTCTCTCCAAGTGATCTAGGACCGCCCCCCAAGGATCTCCGCTTTATGGCAGATGGTTCACAGATGACCCCGGCCCTTCGTTCACTCCAAGCACAAGTCACCTTTGGCAACAGGTCGTGTCAAGCCTGGATTGATGTGCATAACGGTGTCCAGACTCCTTTGCTGTCCTACAGACATTGTCAGGAGTTGGCCATCATCTCCCAGGACTTCCCCAAACCTATTCTTGAGGTAAAACACGCCAACAGGGTGCAAAAAGGGAGCAGCAACGACCCTGCTGCCGCCCTACCCCTGCCTCTTGCCAGTGACACCTCTCCTTCGGATGCTCGGAAGTACTTCCTGAAGGAATTCAGCGACGTTCTGGTGACCAAGTCCGCTCTGGAATCCAAGCCTCTCAAGAAGATGGCAGGCCCCCCCATGAGGATCCACCTGAGGGACGACGCGAAGCCATTCGCTATTTACACCCCTCGACTGGTTCCCCTGGCCTTCCGCGAGGCGGTCAAAAACGAGCTGGACTCCATGGTCGCCCAAGAAATTATTGTACCAACCGGCGATGACCCGTCTCCATGGTGTCACCCGATGGTTGTCGTCGCAAAACCTAAAGGTGGTGTTCGGATCACCACTGACCTTTCCAAGCTCAACAACCAGGTGTCTCGTCCTGCGCACCCTTCTCCCACGCCCTTTGCAGCCATACGCAGCGTGAACCCGAAGGCGCGCTTCTTCACGACGATGGACGCCCTGTGTGGATACTGGCAGATAGAGCTTGCCGAAGAAGACCGACCACTCACAACGTTCATCACCCCGCATGGACGTTACAGTTATTGCCGTGGCCCCATGGGATTCGCCGCTACAGGAGACGCTTTCTGTCTTCGAGGTGATATGGCTCTACAAGGTCTGGCAAACTGCGTGAAAGTGGTCGACGACATACTCGTGTACGACGAGGATTATATGGATCACCTCTGCCGTATCTACGAGGTACTCAACAGGTGCCGGAAGCACGGCATTACCCTAAATGCCGACAAGTTTGTTCTGGCCAGCTCTTCAGTTGACTTTTGTGGGTACACCCTCTCAGGGAATGGTATCGCAGCTGACCCGGAAAAGGTCCGCGCCATTACGGATTTTCCCACCCCTGCTAACCTGACCGACTTGAGGCCCTTCATCGGTCTCGTCAACCAGTTAGCAGAGTTTTCGTCGGACATCTCCGCAGCTGCTCAACCACTTCGCCCCCTGATGAGCCCCAAGAGGACATTCCTGTGGACCCCCGACCACGACAAGGCCTTCCAGCAAGTGAAACAGGCCCTGTCTCGTCCACCTGTCCTCGCCACGTTTGACCCAGCCTTGCCGACAGTTCTGCAGACAGATGCCTCACGCTTGTATGGCGTGGGATACGCCCTACTGCAGGATCATGGTGGAGGGTAGTTCCGGCTCGTCCAGTGTGGCTCGCGTTTCCTCTCTGACACTGAGACGCGCTACGCCACTATTGAGTTGGAGCTGTTGGCTGCGGTTTGGGCGATGTCCAAGTGCAGGTTTTACCTCATAGGCCTGCAATACTTTCACCTAGTGACCGACCATCGCCCGCTTGTCCCGATCCTCAACCACTACACGCTAGACGCCGTTGAGAACCCTCGCCTCCAGCGTCTGAAAGAGAAACTCTCGGCGTACATCTTCACTGCAGTGTGGCGTGCTGGTAAGGAGCTCTGCATCCCTGATGCCTTATCCCGCTCTCCTGTCAGCCGCCCTACTCCAGAAGACCATGTACTCGACGCCGACCTCGCTCTTTCCGTCAGGACTGTGGTCACTCTCCATGCCGTCCAATCCCTTCGTTCGGACCTGTCACCAGATGACGACAAGGCAATGGAGGACCTTCGAACAGCGGCCCGAGATGACCCTTCCTATGTCCGACTCGTCGAGTGTGTGAGGAATGGATTTCCTAGCAACCGCTACGATCTTCACAACACCCTGCTCCCGTATTGGAAACTCCGCGATGAACTCTACTGCGACGGAGACCTTGTTCTGTACGGAGCACGTGTAGTTGTCCCTGCTGCATCACGTCCCCACGCCTTGGCCCGCCTTCACGACAGTCACCGTGGAGCTGAGGCCACCAAACGACGTGCACGACAGACTGTGTTCTGGCCCGGCATCAACTCCGACATCTCCAATGTTGTCCGTGCGTGTGAGCCCTGCCAAGTATTACAACCCAGCCAGCAGCAGGAACCCTTTATGAGTGACGACAACCCCACCCGCCCCTTTGAGTCTGTGTCGGCCGACTTTTTCTGTGTGTCAGGAAAGTCCTTCCTCGTTATCGTCGACCGTCTCTCTGGTTGGCCGGTTGTCATCAAGTGCGGTAATGACACGACGTCTGCCGCCACCATCAGCAAGTTCCGCCACTACTTCCGTGACGTGGGCGTTCCTGTACGCCTGCGAACCGACGGAGGGCCTCAGTTCACAAGCCGGGACTTTGCTGCGTTCCTCGACCGATGGGGAGTCCGGCATGTGTTGTCATCGCCCCATTACCCGCAGTCCAACGGCCACGCTGAGGCTGCTGTCAAATCCCTGAAGCACCTCATCCTTAAGGTGGCCCCTTCTGGGAACATTGACTGCGAGGCCTTCGACAGGGGTCTTCTTGAACTCCGCAACACACCTAACTACACCGGACGCTCCCCTGCCCAGGTTTTGTATGGACGCCCCCTTCGTTCTTGTGTCCCTGCTCACCCTCAATCCTTCTCCAAGGAGTGGCAGGCCAAGACAGAGGATTGTGATCGCCGAGCCGCCGAACGTGCTCAGGACGTCGTCGCCCGCTACAATGACCACGCCCGTTCTCTCCCCAGGTTGAGTGTCGGCACCCAAGTCCGTGTTCAGGACCCGACCTCCCTACGTTGGGACAAAGTAGGCGTAGTCATGGGTCTCGGCAGGTCACGGGACTACCAGGTGCGGTTACCCAGTGGTCGTGTGTGGTGGAGGAACCGCCGTTTTCTCCGACCCGTAACAATGCCTTCTGCTGGCCCCGCCACCAGTGTTGAGTCTCATATCCTTCCCAGTGATGAAGTCCCTCGACGCTCAGAACGGATCCAAAAGAAAAGGTCCGCTCAAGACTTTGCTATGAGCGTATAGGGGGGAGGGAGGTGTATGTATATTATGTATGCTGGATTATATATCATGTATGTATATTATGTATGTGCTCCATTTATATAGCTAGCAGCGTGTGGCAATGTTATTACCATATCCCACATGCCTAATTAATGTGCCTGGCGACGTATGGAAGCTGCTAATGTATCACTTGCCATACGTCGCCTATAGCAGTTGACAAGGAGCCTAGCCAGGGAGACCGCTGCTCTCCTTTGTGTACATACTCTTATCCAGTAAACCGAACCTACAAAACTATACAGGTGTTTGTGTTCTCTCCTGTATATAGAACTTATTATTCAGAACCTAACATCTACTTTCCCGAAAAGTACATAGATTTTCTACTTTTCGAGTAGGTAGATTATCGACTTTTCGGGGAGTAGATTTTCGAATTTTGGGGGAAATATTACCTAATTTTGCGAAGTAGATTATCATAGAAAACGGGAAATTTGTATCATACAAAATGGGAAATATCTACTTTCCGGGAAAGTTGTTTATTTACTTTCCCGAAAAGTAGATAGATTTTCTACTTTTCGGAAAAGTAGATTATCGACTTTTCGGGGAAGTAGATTTTCGAATTTTGCGGGAAATATTACCTAATTTTGCGAAGTAGATTATCATAGAAAACGGGAAATTTGTATCATAAAAAATGGGAAATATCTACATTCAGGGAAAGTTGGTTATCTACTGGTTAGAACCCCGCCACCAATTGTCATGATCTACCTACCCAGCACTACGAACCACGCCATCTATTGTCCTAATCTACCTACCCAGCACCACGAGCAACGCCATCTAGGGACGAAACACGAGTATGACTCGTCTTAGTTAGGACTCCGGGGTTTCCCTTCTCCATATCCTGGTTGTTGCGTGACCTCCTCAAAGTTTTCTTCGTCAGTTCCAGTTCGATGAGAGAGCAGTTCACTCTGGGAAGTGACCAGTCTTCTACCATACTTAGCCTTACTCGTCAGCCATCTCAGCTCCGCACTTAAGTATTTGTATTCTTGTATTGCCTCCCCCACGTCCACTTGCTTCAAAATTATTGTATGTTGTATAAATATGTATATACTGTTAATGTTTAGGTTAAGTACGGTTGAGGGTAAATTATAAAACGCTGAATATATTGTTTAGGAATTTATGGTACATTACTATACACAACAAAAACTCGCATCCTTTGTCTACCCTTTTATAGTCCGATTGTCTTTGTTTTTTTTTTTGTTGTTGCCTGTTGGGATCTGGGTAGACTTTTAACTATGTTTTAAATCCCCAAATCGTAACACTATACACTACTTTCTTCGAAAAGTAGATAGACTTTCTACTTTTCGGGAACATAGATTATCGACTTTTCGGGGGAGTAGATTTTCGAATTTTGGGGGAAATATTACCTAATTTTGCGAAGTAGATTATCATAGAAAACGGGAAATTTGTATCATAAAAAATGGGAAATATCTTCTTTCCGGGAAAGTTGGTTATCTACTTTCCCGAAAAGTACAGAGATTTTCTACTTTTCGAGAAAGTAGATTATCGACTTTTCGGGGAAGTAGATTTTCGATTTTTCGGGGAAATATTACCTAATTTTGCGAAGTAGATTATCATAGAAAACGGGAAATTTGTTTCATAAAAAATGGGAAATATCTACTTTCCGGGAAAGTTGGTTATCTACTTTCCCGAAAAGTAGATAGATTTTATACTTTTCGGGAAAGTAGATTATCGATTTTTCGGGGAAGTAGATTTTCGAATTTTGGTGGAAATATTACCTAATTTTGCGAAGTGGATATCATAGAAAATAGGAAATTTGTATCATACAAAATGGGAAATATCTACTTTCCGGGAAAGTTGTATATTTACTTTCCCGAAAAGTAGATAGATTTTCTACTTTTCGGGAAAGTAGATTATCGACTTTTCGGGGAAGTAGATTTTCGAATTTTGGGGGAAATATTACCTAATTTTGCGAAGTAGATTATCATAGAAAACGGGAAATTTGTATCATAAAAAACGGGAAATATCTACTTTCCGGGATAGTTGGTTATCTACTTTCCCGAAAAGTAGATAGATTTTCTACTTTTCGGAAAAGTAGATTATCGACTTTTCGGGGAAGTAGATTTTCGAATTTTGCGGGAAATATTACCTAATTTTGCGAAGTAGATTATCATAGAAAACGGGAAATTTGCATCATAAAAAATGGGAAATATCTACATTCAGGGAAAGTTGGTTATCTACTGGTACGAACCACGCCATCTATTGTCCTGATCTTCCTACCCAGCACCACGAGCAACGCCAACTAGGAACGAAACACGAGTATGACTCGTCTTAGTTAGCACTCCGGGGTTTCCCTTCTCCATATCCTGGTTGTTGCGTCACCTCCTCAAAGTTTTCTTCGTCAGTTCCAGTTCGATAAGAGAGCAGTTCACTCTGGGAAGTGACCTCAGGATCACCTATCCTGGAAACCAACGGCACGGTGACTACCTACCGTCTTCTACGATACTCAGCCTTACTCGTCAGCCATCTAAGCTCCGCACTTAAGTATTTGTAATCTTGTATTGCCTCCCCCACGTTCACTTGCTTCAAAATTATTGTATGTTGTATAAATATGTATACACTGTTAATGTTTAGGTTAAGTATGGTTAAGGGTAAATTATAAAACGCTGAATATTTTGTTTAGGAATTTATTGTACATTACTATACACAACAAAAACTCGCATCCTTTGTCTACCCTTTTATAGTCCGATTGTCTTTGTTTTTTTTTTGTTGTTGCCTGTTGGGATCTGGGTAGACTTTTAACTATGTTCTAAATCCCCAACTCGCATCACTACTTTCTTCGAAAAGTAGATAGATTTTCTACTTTTCGGGAAAGTAGATTATCGACTTTTCGGGGGAGTAGATTTTCGAATTTTGGGGGAAATATTACCTAATTTTGCGAAGTAGATTATCATAGAAAACGGGAAATTTGTATCATAAAAAATGGGAAATATCTACTTACCGGGAAAGTTGGTTATCTACTTTCCCGAAAAGTAGATAGATTTTCTACTTTTCGGGAAAGTAGATTATCGACTTTTCGGGGAAGTAGATTTTCGAATTTTGCGGGAAATATTACCTAATTTTGCGAAGTAGATTATCATAGAAAACGGGAAATTTGTATCATAAAAAATGGGAAATATCTACTTTCCGGGAAATCTAGTTATCTACTGGTACGAACCCCGCAACCAATTGTCATGATCTACCTACCCAGCACTACGAACCACGCCATCTATTGTCCTGATCTACCTACCCAGCACCACGCGCAACGCCATCTAGGGACGAAACACGAGTATGACTCGTCTTAGTTAGCACTCCGGGGTTTCCCTTCTCCATATCCTGGTTGTTGAGTCACCTCCTCAAAGTTTTCTTCGTCAGCTCCAGTTCGATGAGAGAGCAGTTCACTCTGGGAAGTGACCTCAGGATCACCTATTCTGGAAACCTACGGCACGGTGACTACCTACCGTCTTCTACCATACTCAGCCTTACTCGTCAGCCATCTCAGCTCCGCACTTAAGTATTTGTAATCTTGTATTATCTCCCCCACATCCACTTGCTTCAAAATTATTGTATGTTGTATAAATATGTATATACTGTTAATGTTTAGGTTAAGTATGGTAAAGGGTAAATTATAGAACGCTGAATATTTTGTTTAGGGAATGTATTGTACATTATTATACACAAGAAAAACTCGCATCCTTTGTCTACCCTTTTACATTCCGATTGTCTTTGTTTTTTTTTGTTGTTGCCTGTTGGGATCTGGGTAGACTTTTAACTATATTCTAAATCCCCAACTCGTATCACTACTTTCTTCGAAAAGTATATAGATTTTCTACTTTTCGGGAAAGTAGATTATCGACTTTTCGGGGGAGTAGATTTTCGAATTTTGGGGGAAATATTACCTAATTTTGCGAAGTAGATTATCATAGAATACGGGAAATTTGTATCATAAAAAATGGGAAATATATACTTTCCGGGAAAGTTGTTTATCTACTTTCCCGAAAAGTACATAGATTTTCTACTTTTCGAGAAAGTAGATTATCGACTTTTCGGGGAAGTAGATTTTCGAATTTTGCGGGAAATATTACCTAATTTTGCGAAGTAGATTATCATAGAAAACGGGAAATTTGTATCATAAAAAATGGGATATATCTATTTTCAGGGAAAGTTGGTTATCTACTGGTACGAACCCCGCCACCAATTGTCATGATCTACCTACCCAGCACTACGAAGCACGCCATCTATTGTCCTGATCTACCTACCCAGCACCACGAGCAACGCCATCTAGGGACGAAACACGAGTATGACTCGTCTTAGTTAGCACTCCGGGGTTTCCCTTCTCCATATCCTGGTTGTTGCGTCACCTCCTCAATTTTTCTTCGTCAGCTCCAGTTCGATGAGAGAGCAGTTCACTCTGGGAAGTGACCTCAGGATCACCTATCCTGGAAACCTACGGCACGGTGACTACCTACCGTCTTCTACCATACTTAGCCTTACTCGTCAGCGATCACAGCTCCGCACTTAAGTATTTGTAATCTTGTGTTGCCTCCCCCACGTCCACTTGCTTCAAAATTATTGTATGTTGTATAAATATGTATATACTGTTAATGTTTAGGTTAAGTATGGTTAAGGGTAAATTATAGAACGCTGAATATTTTGTTTAGGAATTTATGGTACATTATTATACACAAGAAAAACTCGCATCCTTTGTCTACCCTTTTATATTCCGATTGTCTTTGTTGTTTTTTTGTTGTTGCCTGTTGGGATCTGGGTAGACTTTTAACTAAATTCTAAATCCCCAACTCGTATCACTACTTTCTTCGAAAAGTAGATAGATTTTCTACTTTTCGGGAAAGTAGATTATCGACTTTTCGGGGGAGTAGATTTTCGAATTATGGGGGAAATATTACCTAATTTTGCGAAGTAGATGATCATAGAAAACGGAAAATTTGTATCTTAAAAAATGGGAAATATCCACTTTCCGGGAAAGTTGGTTATCTACTTTCCCGAAAAGTGGATAGATTTTCTACTTTTCGGGAAAGTAGATTATCGACTTTTCGGGGAAGTAGATTTTCGAATTTTGGGGGAAATATTACCTAATTTTGCGAAGTAGATTATCATAGAAAACGGGAAATTCATATCATAAAAAATGGGAAATATCTACTTTCCGGGAAAGTTGGTTATCTACTTTCCCGAAAAGTAGATAGATTTTCTACTTTTCGGAAAAGTAGATTATCGACTTTTCGGGGAATTAAATTTTCGAATTTTGGGGGAAATATTACCTAATATTGCGAAGTAGATTATCATAGAAAACAGGAAATTTGTATCATAAAAAATGGGAAATATCTACTTTCCGGGAAAGTTGGTTATTTACTTTCCCGAAAAGTGGATAGATTTTCTACTTTTCGGGAAAGTAGATTATCGACTTTTCAGGGAAGTAGATTTATGAATTTTGGGAGAAATATTACCTAATTTTGCGAAGTAGATTATCATAGAAAACGGGAAATTTGTATCATAAAAAATGGGAAATATCTACCTTCCGGGAAAGTTGGTTATCTTCTTTCCCGAAAAGTAGATAGATTTCCTAATTTCGGGAAAGTAGATTATCGATTTTTCGGAGAAGTAGATTTTCGAATTTTGAGGGAAATATTACCTAATTTTGCGAAGTAGATTATCATAGAAAACGGGAAATTTGTATCATAAAAAATGGGAAATATCTACTTTCAGGGAAAGTTGGTTATTTACTTTCCCGAAAAGTGGATAGATTTTCTACTTTTCGGGAAAGTAGATTATCGACTTTTCAGGGAAGTAGATTTATGAATTTTGGGAGAAATATTAGCTAATTTTGCGAAGTAGATTATCATAGAAAACGGGAAATTTGTATCATAAAAAATGGGAAATATCTACCTTCCGGGAAAGTTGGTTATCTTCTTTCCCGAAAAGTAGATAGATTTCCTAATTTCGGGAAAGTAGATTATCGACTTTTCGGGGAAGTAGATTTTCGAATTTTGGGGAAATATTACCTAATTTTGCGAAGTAGATTATCATAGAAAACGGGAAATTTGTATCATAAAAAATGGGAAATATCTACTTTCAGGGAAAGTTGGTTATCTACTGGTACGAACCCCGCCACCAATTGTCATGATCTACCTCCCCAGCACTAGGAACCATGCCATCTATTGTCCTGATCTACCTACCGAGCACCACGAGCAACGCCATGTAGGGACGAAGCACGAGTATGACTCGTCTTAGTTAGCACTCCGGGGTTTCCCTTCTCCATATCCTGGTTGTTGCGTCACCTCCTCAAAGTTTTCTTCGTCAGTTCCAGTTCGATGAGAGAGCAGTCCACTCTGGGAAGTGACCTCAGGATCACCTATCCTGGAAACCTACGGCACGGTGACTACCTACCGTCTTCTACCATACTCAGCCTTACTCGTCAGCCATCTCAGCTCCGCACTTAAGTATTTGTAATCTTGTATTGCCTCCACCACGTCCACTTGCTTCAAAATTATTGTATGTTGTATAAATATGTTTATACTGTAAATGTTTAGGTTAAGTATGGTTAAAGGTAAATTATAAAACGCTGAATATTTTGTTTAGGAATTTATGGTACATTACTATACACAACAAAAACTCGCATCCTTTGTCTACCCTTTTATAGTCCGATTGTCTTTGTTTTGTTTTTTGTTGTTGCCTGTTGGGATCTGGGTAGACTTTTAACTATGTTCTAAATCCCCAACTCGCAACACTACTTTCTTCGAAAAGTAGATAGATTTTCTACTTTTCAGGAACATAGATTATCGACTTTTCGGGGGAGTAGATTTTCGAATTTTAGGGGAAATATTACCTAATTTTGCGAAGTAGATTATCATAGAAAACGGGAATTTTTATCATAAAAAATGGGAAATATCTTCTTTCCGGGAAAGTTGGTTATCTACTTTCCCGAAAAGTACATACATTTTCTACTTTTCGAGAAAGTAGATTATCGACTTTTTGGGGAAGTAGATTTTCGAATTTTAGGGGAAATATTACCTAATTTTGCGAAGTAGATTATCATAGAAAACGGGAAATTTGTATCATAAAAAATGGGAAATATCTACTTTCCGGGAAAGTTGGTTATCTACTTTCCCGAAAAGTAGATAGATCTTCTATTTTTCGGAAAAGTAGATTATCGACTTTTCGGGGAAGTAGATTTTCGAAATTTGCGGGAAATTTTACCTAATTTTGCGAAGTAGATTATCATAGAAAACGGGAAATTTGTATCATAAAAAATGGGAAATATCTACTTTCAGGGAAAGTTGGTTATCTACTTTCCCGAAAAGTAGATAGATTTTCTACTTTTCGGGAAAGTAGATTATCGACTTTTCGGGGGAGTAGATTTTCGAATTTTGGGGGAAATATTACCTAATTTTGCGAAGTAGATTATCATAGAAAACAGGAAATTTGTATAATAAAAAATGGGAAATATCTTCTTTCAGGGAAAGTTGGTTATCTACTTTCCCGAAAAGTAGATAGATTTTCTACTTTTCGGGAAAGTAGATTTTCGAATTTTGGGGGAAATATTACCTAATTTTGCGAAGTAGATTATCATAGAAAACGGGAAATTTGTATCATAAAAAATGGGAAATATCTACTTTCAGGGAAAGTTGGTTATCTACTTTCCCGAAAAGTAGACAGATTTTGTACTTTTCGGGAAAGTAGATTATCGACTTTTTGGGAAGTAGATTTTCGAATTTTGGTGGAAATATTACCTATTTTTGCCAAGTGGATTATCATAGAAAATGGGAAATTTGTATCATACAAAATGGGAAATATCTACTTTCCGGGAAAGTTATTTATTTACATTCCCGAAAAGTAGATAGATTTTCTACTTCTCGGGAAAGTAGATTATCGACTTTTCGGGGAAGTAGATTTTCGAATTTTGGGGGAAATATTACCTAATTTTGCGAAGTAGATTATCATGGAAAACGGGAAATTTGTATCATAAAAAATGGGAAAAATCTACTTTCCGGGAAAGTTGGAAATCTAATTTCGCGAAAAGTAGATAGATTTTCTACTTTTCTTGAAAGTAGATTTTCGAATTTTGCTGGAAATATTACCTAATTTTGCGAAGTAGATTATCATAGAAAACGGGAAATTTGTATCATAAAAAATGGGAAATATCTACTTTCAGGGAAAGTTGGTTATCTACTTCCCGAAAAGTAGATAGATTTTCTACTTTTCGAGAAAGTAGATTATTGACTTTTCGGGGAAATAGATTTTCGAATTTTTGGGGAAACATTACCTAATTTTGCGAAGTAGATTATCATAGAAAACGGGAAATTTGTATCATTAAAAATGGGAAATATCTACTTCCAGGGAAAGTTGGTTATCTACTGGTACGAAACCCGCCACCAATTGTCATGATCTACCTACCCAGCACTACGAATCACGCCATCTATTGTCCTGATCTACCTACCCAGCACCACGAGCAACGCCATCTAGGGACGAAACACGAGTATGACTCGTCTTAGTTAGCACTCCGGGGTTTCCCTTCTCCATATCCTGGTTCTTGTGTCACCTCCTCAAAGTTTTCTTCGTCAGCTCCATTTCGATGAGAGTGCAGTTCACTCTGGGAAATGACCTCAGGATCACCTATCCTGGAAACCTAGGGCACGGTGACTACCTACAGTCTTCTACCATACTCAGCCTTTCTCGTCAGCCATCTCAGCTCCGCACTTAAGTATTTGTAATCTTTTATTGCCTCCCCCACGTCCACTTGCTTCAAAATTATTGTATGTTGTATAAATATGTATATACTGTTAATGTTTAGGTTAAGCATGGTTAAGGGTAAATTATTGAACGCTAAATATTTTGTTTAGGAATTTATGGTACTTTATTATACTCAACAAAAACTCGCATCCTTTGACCACGCTTTTAGAGTCCGATTGTCTTTGTTTTTTTTGTTGTTGTTGCCTGTTGGGATCTGGGTAGACTTTTAACTATATTCTAAATCCCCAACTCGTATCACTACTTTCTTCGAAAAGTATATAGATTTTCTACTTTTCGGGAAAGTAGATTATCGACTTTTCGGGGGAGAAGATTTTCGAATTTTGGGGGAAATATTACCTAATTTTGCGAAGTAGATTATCATAGAATACGGGAAATTTGTATCATAAAAAATGGGAAATATCTACTTTCCGGGAAAGTTGGTTATCTACTTTCCCGAAAAGTACATAGATTTTCTACTTTTCGAGAAAGTAGATTATCGACTTTTCGGGGAAGTAGATTTTCGAATTTTGCGGGAAATATTACCTAATTTTGCGAAGTAGATTATCATAGAAAACGGGAAATTTGTATCATAAAAAATGGGAAATATCTACTTTCCGGGAAAGTTGGTTATCTACTTTCCCGAAAAGTAGATAGATCTTCTATTTTTCGGAAAAGTAGATTATCGACTTTTCGGGGAATTAAATTTTCGAATTTTGGGGGAAATATTACCTAATTTTGCGAAGTAGATTATCATAGAAAACAGGAAATTTGTATCATAAAAAATGGGAAATATCTACTTTCCGGGAAAGTTGGTTATTTACTTTCCCGAAAAGTGGATAGATTTTCTACTTTTCGGGAAAGTAGATTATCGACTATTCAGGGATGTAGATTTATGAATTTTGGGAGAAATATTACCTAATTTTGCGAAGTAGATTATCATAGAAAACGGGAAATTTGTATCACAAAAAATGGGAGATATCTACCTTCCGGGAAAGTTGGTTATCTTCTTTCCCGAAAAGTAGATAGATTTCCTAATTTCGGGAAAGTAGATTATCGATTTTTCGGGGAAGTAGATTTTCGAATTTTGGGGGAAATATTACCTAATTTTGCGAAGTAGATTATCATAGAAAACGGGAAATTTGTATCATAAAAAATGGGAAATATCTACCTTCCGGGAAAGTTGGTTATCTTCTTTCCCGAAAAGTAGATAGATTTCCTAATTTCGGGAAAGTAGATTATCGACTTTTCGGGGAAGTAGATTTTCGAATTTTGGGGGAAATATTACCTAATTTTGCGAAGTAGAGTATCATAGAAAACGGGAAATTTGTATCATAAAAAATGGGAAATATCTACTTTCAGGGAAAGTTGGTTATTTACTTTCCCGAAAAGTGGATAGATTTTCTACTTTTCGGGAAAGTAGATTATCGACTTTTCAGGGAAGTAGATTTATGAATTTTGGGAGAAATATTAGCTAATTTTGCGAAGTAGATTATCATAGAAAACGGGACATTTTTATCATAAAAAATGGGAAATATCTACTTTCAGGGAAAGTTGGTTATCTACTGGTACGAACCCCGCCACCAATTGTCATGATCTACCTACCCAGCACTAGGAACCATGCCATCTATTGTCCTGATCTACCTACCCAGCACCACGAGCAACGCCATGTAGGGACGAAACACGAGTATGACTCGTCTTAGTTAGCACTCCGGGGTTTCCCTTCTCCATATCCTGGTTGTTGCGTCACCTCCTCAAAGTTTTCTTCGTCAGTTCCAGTTCGATGAGAGAGCAGTCCACTCTGGGAAGTGACCTCAGGATCACCTATCCTGGAAACCTACGGCACGGTGACTACCTACCGTCTTCTACCATACTCAGCCTTACTCGTCAGCCATCTCAGCTCCGCACTTAAGTATTTGTAATCTTGTATTGCCTCCACCACGTCCACTTGCTTCAAAATTATTGTATGTTGTATAAATATGTATATACTGTTAATGTTTAGGTTAAGTATGGTTAAAGGTAAATTATAAAACGCTGAATATTTTGTTTAGGAATTTATGGTACATTACTATACACAACAAAAACTCGCATCCTTTGTCTACCCTTTTATAGTCCGATTGTCTTTGCTTTTTTTTTTGTTGTTGCCTGTTGGGATCTGGGTAGACTTTTAACTATGTTCTAAATCCCCAACTCGCAACACTACTTTCTTCGAAAAGTAGATAGATTTTCTACTTTTCAGGAACATAGATTATCGACTTTTCGGGGGAGTAGATTTTCGAATTTTAGGGGAAATATTACCTAATTTTGCGAAGTAGATTATCATAGAAAACGGGAATTTTTATCATAAAAAATGGGAAATATCTTCTTTCCGGGAAAGTTGGTTATCTACTTTCCCGAAAAGTACATACATTTTCTTCTTTTCGAGAAAGTAGATTATCGACTTTTCGGGGAAGTAGATTTTCGAATTTTCGGGGAAATATTACCTAATTTTGCGAAGTAGATTATCATAGAAAACGGGAAATTTGTATCATACAAAATGGGAAATATCTACTTTCCGGGAAAGTTGTTTATTTACTTTCCCGAAAAGTAGATAGATTTTCTACTTTTCGGGAAAGTAGATTATCGACTTTTCGGGGAAGTCGATTTTCGAATTTTGGGGGAAATATTACCTAATTTTGCGAAGTAGATTATCATAGAAAACGGGAAATTTGTATTATACAAAATGGGAAATATCTACTTTAGAGGAAAGTTTTTTATTTACTTTCCCGAAAAGTAGATAGATTTTCTACTTTTCGGGAAAGTAGATTATCGTTTTTCGTGGAAGTAGATTTTCGAATTTTGGGGGAAATATTACCTATTTTTACGAAGTAGATTATCATAGAAAAGGGAAATTTGTATCATAAAAAATGGGAAATATCTACTTTCCGGGAAAGTTGGTTATCTACTTTCCCGAAAAGTAGATAGATTTTCTACTTTTCGGAAAAGTAGAATATCGACTTTTCGGGGAATTAGATTTTCGAATTTTGGGGGAAATATTACCTAATTTTGCGAAGTAGAATATCATAGAAAACGGGAAATTTGTATCATAAAAAATGGGAAATATCTACTTTCCGGGAAAGTTGGTTATCTACTTTCCCGAAAAGTAGATAGATTTTCTACTTTTCGGAAAAGTAGATTATCGACTTTTCGGGGAAGTAGATTTTCGAAATTTGCGGGAAATTTTACCTAATTTTGCGAAGTAGATTATCATAGAAAACGGGAAATTTGTATCATAAAAAATGGGAAATATCTACTTTCAGGGAAAGTTGGTTATCTACTTCCCGATAAGTAGATAGATTTTCTACTTTTCGAGAAAGTAGATTATTGACTTTTCGGGGAAATAGATTTTCGAATTTTTGGGGAAACATTACCTAATTTTGCGAAGTAGATTATCATAGAAAACGGGATATTTGTATCATTAAAAATGGGAAATATCTACTTCCAGGGAAAGTTGGTTATCTACTGGTACGAAACCCGCCACCAATTGTCATGATCTACCTACCCAGCACTACGAACCACGCCATCTATTGTCCTGATCTACCTACCCAGCACCACGAGCAACGCCATCTAGGGACGAAACACGAGTATGACTCGTCTTAGTTAGCACTCCGGGGTTTCCCTTCTCCATATCCTGGTTGTTGTGTCACCTCCTCAAAGTTTTCTTCGTCAGCTCCATTTCGATGAGAGTGCAGTTCACTCTGGGAAGTGACCTCAGGATCACCTATCCTGGAAACCTAGGGCACGGTGACTACCTACCGTCTTCTACCATACTCAGCCTTTCTCGTCAGCCATCTCAGCTCCGCAATTAAGTATTTGTAATCTTTTATTGCCTCCCCCACGTCCACTTGCTTCAAAATTATTGTATGTTGTATAAATATGTATATACTGTTAATGTTTACGTTAAGCATGGTTAAGGGTAAATTATTGAACGCTAAATATTTTGTTTAGGAATTTATGGTACTTTATTATACACAACAAAAACTCGCATCCTTTGACCACGCTTTTATAGTCCGATTGTCTTTGTTTTTTTTGTTGTTGTTACCTGTTGGGATCTGGGTAGACTTTTAACTATATTCTAAATCCCCAACTCGTAACACTACTTTCTTCGAAAAGTAGATGGATTTCCTACTTTTCGGGAAAGTAGATTATCGACTTTTTGGGAAGTAGATTTTCGAATTTTGGGGGAAATATTACCTAATTTTGGGAAGTGGATTATCATAGAAAACGGGAAATTTGTATCATAAAAAATGGGAAATATCTACTTTCCGGGAAAGTTGGTTATCTTCTTTCCCGAAAAGTAGATAGATTTTCTAATTTCGGGAAAGTAGATTATCGACTTTTCGGGGGAGTAGATTTTCGAATCTTGGGGGAAATATTACCAAATTTTGCGAAATAGATTATCATAGAAAATGGGAAATTTGTATCATACAAAATGGGAAATATCTACTTTCCGGGAAAGTTGGTTATCTACTTTACCGAAAAGTAGATAGATTTTCTACTTTTCGGGAAAGTAGATTATCGACTTTTCGGAAAAGTAGACTTTCAAATTTTCGGGGAAATATTACCAAATTTTGCGAAGTAGATTATCATAGAAAACGGGAAATTTGTATCATAAAAAATGGGAAATATCTAAATTCCGGGATAGTTGGTTGTCTACTTTCCCGAAAGTAGATAGATTTTGTACTTTTCGGGAAAGTAGATTATCGACTTTTCGGGGAAGTAGATTGTCGAATTTTGGGGGAAATATTACCTAATTTTGCGAAGTAGATTATCATAGAAAACGGGAAATTTGTATCATAAAAAATGGGAAATGTCTACTTTCCGGGAAAGTTGGTTATCTACTTTCCCGAAAAGTAGATAGATTTTCTACTTTTCGGGAAAGTAGATTATCGACTTTTTGGTGAAGTAGATTTTCGAATTTTCTGGGAAATATTAGCTAATTTTGCGAAGTAGATTATCATAGAAAACGGAGAATTTGTATCATTAAAAATGGAAAATATCTTCTTTCCGGGAAAGTTGGTTATCTACTTTCCCGAAAAGTAGATAGATTTTCTACTTTTCGGGAAAGTAGATTATCGACTTTTCGGGGGAGTAGATTTTCGAATTTTGGGGGAAATATTACCTAATTTTGCGAAGTATATAATCATAGAAAACAGGAAATTTGTATAATAAAAAATGGGAAATATCTTCTTTCAGGGAAAGTTGGTTATCTACTTTCCCGAAAAGTAGATAGATTTTCTACTTTTCGGGAAAGTAGATTTTCGAATTTTGGGGGAAATATTACCTAATTTTGCGAAGTAGATTATCATAGAAAACGGGAAATTTGTATCATAAAAAATGGGAAATATCTACTTTCAGGGAAAGTTGGTTATCTACTTTCCCGAAAAGTAGATAGATTTTGTACTTTTCGGGAAAGTAGATTATCGACTTTTTGGGAAGTAGATTTTCGAATTTTGGTGGAAATATTACCTAATTTTGCCAAGTGAATTATCATAGAAAATGGGAAATTTGTATCATACAAAATGGGAAATATCTACTTTCCAGGAAAGTTATTTATTTACATTCCCGAAAAGTAGATAGATTTTCTACTTCTCGGGAAAGTAGATTATCGACTTTTCGGGGAAGTAGATTTTCGAATTTTGGGGGAAATATTACCTAATTTTGCGAAGTAGATTATCATAGAAAACGGGAAATTTGTATCATAAAAAATAGGAAATATCTACTTTCCGGGAAAGTTGGAAATCTAATTTCGCGAAAAGTAGATAGATTTTCTACTTTTCTTGAAAGTAGATTTTCGAATTTTGCTGGAAATATTACCTAATTTTGCGAAGTAGATTATCATAGAAAACGGGAAATTTGTATCATAAAAAATAGGAAATATCTACTTTCAGGGAAAGTTGGTTATCTACTTCCCGAAAATTAGATAGATTTTCTATTTTTCGAGAAAGTAGATTATTGACTTTTCGGGGAAATAGATTTTCGAATTTTTGGGGAAACATTACCTAATTTTGCGAAGTAGATTATCATAGAAAACGGGATATTTGTATCATTAAAAATGGGAAATATCTACTTCCAGGGAAAGTTGGTTATCTACTGGTACGAAACCCGCCACCAATTGTCATGATCTACCTACCCAGCACTACGAACCACGCCATCTATTTTCCTGATCTACCTACCCAGCACCACGAGCAACGCCATCTAGGGACGAAACACGAGTATGACTCGTCTTAGTTAGCACTCCGGGGTTTCCCTTCTCCATATCCTGGTTGTTGTGTCACCTCCTCAAAGTTTTCTTCGTCAGCTCCATTTCGATGAGAGTGCAGTTCACTCTGGGAAGTGACCTCAGGATCACCTATCCTGGAAACCTAGGGCACGGTGACTACCTACCGTCTTCTACCATACTCAGCCTTTCTCGTCAGCCATCTCAGCTCCGCACTTAAGTATTTGTAATCTTTTATTGCCTCCCCCACGTCCACTTGCTTCAAAATTATTGTATGTTGTATAAATATGTATATACTGTTAATGTTTAGGTTAAGCATGGTTAAGGGTAAATTATAGAATGCTGAATATTTTGTTTAGGAATTTATGGTACTTTATTATACACAACAAAAACTCGCATCCTTTGACCACGCTTTTATAGTCCGATTGTCTTTGTTTTTTTTGTTGTTGCCTGTTGGGATCTGGGTAGACTTTTAACTATATTCTAAATCCCCAACTCGTATCACTACTTTCTTCGAAAAGTAGATAGATTTTCTACTTTTCGGGAAAGTAGATTATCGACTTTTCGGGGGAGTAGATTTTCGAAGTTTGGGGGAAATATTACCAAATTTTGCGAAGCAGATTATCATAGAAAACGGGAAATTTGTATCATAAATAATGGGAAATATCTACTTTCCGGGAAAGTTGGCTATCTACTTTCCGGAAAAGTAGATAGATTTTCTACTTTTCGGGAAAGTAGATTATCGACTTTTCGGGGAAGTAGATTTATGAATTTTTGGGGAAATATTTCCTAATTTTGCGAAGTTGATTATCATAGAAAACGGGAAATTTGTATCATAAAAAATGGGAAATATCTACCTTCCTGGAAAGTTGGTTATCTTCTTTCCCGAAAAGTAGATAGATTTCCTAATTTCGGGAAAGTAGATTATCGACTTTTCGGGGAAGTAGATTTTCGAATTTTGGTGGAAATATTACCTAATTTTGCGAAGTGGATTATCATAGAAAATGGGAAATTTGTATCATACAAAATGGGAAATATCTACTTTCCGGGAAAGTTGTATATTTACTTTCCCGAAAAGTAGATAGATTTTCTTCTTTTCGGGAAAGTAGATTATCGACTTTTCGGGGAAGTAGATTTTCGAATTTTGGGGGAAATATTGCCTAATTTTGCGAAGTAGATTATCATAGAAAACGGGAAATTTGTATCATAAAAATTGGGAAATATCTACTTTCCGGGAAAGTTCGTTATCTACTTTCCCTAAAAGTAGATAGATTTTCTACTTTTCGGGAAAGTAGATTATCGACTTTTCGGGGAAGTAGATTTTCGAATTTTGCGGGAAATATTACCTAATTTTGCGAAGTAGATTATCATAGAAAACGGGAAATTTGGATCATAAAAAATGGGAAATATCTACTTTCCGGGAAATTTGGTTATCTACTGGAACGAACCCCGCAACCAATTGTCATGATCTACCTACCCAGCACTACGAACCACGCCATCTATTGTCCTGATCTACCTACCCAGCACCACGAGCAACGCCATCTAGGGACGAAACACGAGTATGACTCGTCTTAGTTAGCACTCCGGGGTTTCCCTTCTCCATATCCTGGTCGTTGAGTCACCTCCTCAAAGTTTTCTTCGTCAGCTCCAGTTCGATGAGAGAGCAGTTCTCTCTGGGAAGTGACCTCAGGATCACCTATTCTGGAAACCTACGGCACGGTGACTACCTACCGTCTTCTACCATACTCAGCCTTACTCGTCAGCCATCTCAGCTCCGCACTTAAGTATTTGTAATCTTGTATTACCTCCCCCACGTCCACTTGCTTCAAAATTATTGTATGTTGTATAAATATGTATATACTGTTAATGTTTAGGTTAAGTATGGTTAAGGGTAAATTAAAAAACGCTGAATATTTTGTTTAGGAATTTATGGTACATTACTATACACAATAAAAACCCGCATCCTTTGTCTACCCTTATATATTCCGATTGTCTTTGTTTTTTTGTTGTTGTTGCCTGTTGGGATCTGGGTAGACTTTTAACTATGTTCTAAATCCCCAACTCGTAACACTACTTTCTTCGAAAAGTAGATAGATTTTCTACTTTTCGGGAACATAGATTATCGACTTTTCGGGGGAGTAGATTTTCGAATTTTGGGGGAAATAATACCAAATTTTGCAAAGTAGATTATCATAGAAAACGGGAAATTTGTATCATAAAAAATGGGAAATATCTTCTTTCCGGGAAAGTTGGTTATCTACTTTCCCGAAAAGTACATAGATTTTCTACTTTTCGAGAAAGTAGATTATCGACTTTTCGGGGAAGTAGATTTTCGAATTTTCGGGGAAATATTACCTAATTTTGCGAAGTAGATTATCATAGAAAACGGGAAATTTGTATCATAAAAAATGGGAAATATCTACTTTCCGGGAAAGTTGGTTATCTACTTTCCCGAAAAGTAGATAGATTTTCTACTTTTCGGGAAAGTAGATTATCGACTTTTCGGGGAAGTAGATTTATGAATTTTGGGGGAAATATTACCTAATTTTGCGAAGTAGATTATCATAGAAAACGGGAAATTTGTATCATACAAAATGGGAAATATCTACTTTCCGGGAAAGTTGTTTATTTACTTTCCCGAAAAGTAGATAGATTTCCTAATTTCGGGAAAGTAGATTATCGACTTTTCGGGGAAGTAGATTTTCGAATTTTGGTGGAAATATTACCTAATTTTGCGAAGTAGATTATCATAGAAAACGGGAAATTTGTATCATAAAAATTGGGAAATATCTACTTTCCGGGAAAGTTCGTTATCTACTTTCCCTAAACGTAGATAGATTTTCTACTTTTCAGGAAAGTAGATTATCGACTTTTCGGGGAAGTAGATTTTCGAATTTTGCGGGAAATATTACCTAATTTTGCGAAGTACTGTAGATTATCATAGAAAACGGGAAATTTGGATCATAAAAAATGGGAAATATCTACTTTCCGGGAAATTTGGTTATCTACTGGTACGAACCCTGCAACCAATTGTCATGATCTACCTACCCAGCACTACGAACCACGCCATCTATTGTCCTGATCTACCTACCCAGCACCACGAGCAACGCCATCTAGGGACGAAACACGAGTATGACTCGTCTTAGTTAGCACTCCGGGGTTTCCCTTCTCCATATCCTAGTTGTTGAGTCACCTCCTCAAAGTTTTCTTCGTCAGCTCCAGTTCGATGAGAGAGCAGTTCTCTCTGGGAAGTGACCTCAGGATCACCTATCCTGGAAACCTACGGCACGGTGACTACCGACCGTGTTCTACCATACTCAGCCTTACTCGTCAGCCATCACAGCTCCGCACTTAAGTATTTGTAATCTTGTATTGCCTCCCCCACGTCCACTTGCTTCAAAATTATTGTATGTTGTATAAATATGTATATATTGTTTATGTTTAGGTTAAGTATGGTTAAGGGTAAATTATAAAACGCTGAATAATTTGTTTAGGAATTTATGGTACATTATTATACACAAGAAAAACTCGCATCCTTTGTCTACCCTTTTATATTCCGTTTGTCTTTGTTTTTTTTTTGTTGTTGCCTGTTGGGATCTGGGTAGACTTTTAACTATATTCTAAATCCCCAACTCGTATCACTACTTTCTTCGAAAAGTAGATACATTTTCTACTTTTCGGGAAAGTAGATTATCGACTTTTCGGGGGAGTAGATTTTCGAAGTTTGGGGGAAATATTACCTAATTTTGCGAAGCAGATTATCATAGAAAACGGGAAATTTGTATCATAAATAATGGGAAATATCTACTTTCCGGGAAAGTTGGTTATCTACTTTCCGGAAAAGTAGATAGATTTTCTACTTTTCGGGAAAGTAGATTATCGACTTTTCGGGGAAGTAGATTTATGAATTTTGGGGGAAATATTACCTAATTTTGCGAAGTAGATTATCATAGAAAACGGGAAATTTGTATCATAAAAAATGGGAAATATCTACCTTCCGGGAAAGTTGGTTATCTTCTTTCCCGAAAAGTAGATAGATATCCTAATTTCGGGAAAGTAGATTATCGACTTTTCGGGGAAGTAGATTTTCGAAATTGGGGGAAATATTACCTAATTTTGCGTAGTAGATTATCATAGAAAACGGGAAATTTGTATCATAAAAAATGGGAAATATCTACTTTCCGGGAAAGTTGGTTATCTACTTTCCCGAAAAGTAGATAGATTTTCTACTTTTCGGAAAAGTAGATTATCGACTTTTCGGGGAATTAGATTTTCGAATTTTGGGGGAAATATTACCAAATTTTGCGAAGTAGATTATCATAGAAAACGGGAAATTTGTATCATAAAAAATCTGAAATATCTACTTTCCGGGAAAGTTGGTTATCTACTTTCCTGAAAAGTAGATAGATTTTCTACTTTTCGGAAAAGTAGATTATCGACTTTTCGGGGAAGTAGATTTCGAATTTTGGGGGAAATATTTCCTAATTTTGCGAAGTAGATTATCATAGAAAACGGGAAATTTGAATCATTAGAAATGGGAAATATCTACTTTCCCGGAAAGTTCGTTATCTACTTTCCCAAAAAGTAGATAGATTTTCTACTTTTCTGGAAAGTAGATTATCGACTTTTCGGGGAAGTAGATTTTCGAATTTTGCGGGAAATATTACCTAATTTTGCGAAGTAGATTATCAAAGAAAACGGGAAATTTGTATCATAAGAAATGGGAAATATCTACTTTCCGGGAAATTTGGTTATCGACTGGTACGAACCCCGCAACCAATTGTCATGATCTACCTACCCAGCACTACGAACCACGCCATCTATTGTCCTGAACTACCTACCCAGCACCACGAGGAACGCCATCTAGGGACGAAACACGAGTATGACTCGTCTTAGTTAGCACTCCGGGGTTTCCCTTCTCCATATCCTGGTTGTTGAGTCACCTCCTCAAAGTTTTCTTCGTCAGCTCCAGTTCGATGAGAGATCAGTTCACTCTGGGAAGTGACCTCAGGATCACATATCCTGGAAACCTACGGCACGGTGACTACCTACCGTGTTCTACCATACTCAGCCTTACTCGTCAGCCATCTCAGCTCCGCACTTAAGTATTTGTAATCTTGTATTGCCTCCCCCACGTCCACTTGCTTCAAAATTATTGTATGTTGTATAAATATGTATATACTGTTAATGTTTAGGTTAAGTATGGTTAAGGGTAAATTATAAAACGCTGAATATTTTGTTTAGGAATTTATGGTACATTATTATACACAAGAAAAACTCGCATCCTTTGTCTACCCTTTTATATTCCGATTGTCTTTGTTTTTTTTTTGTTGTTGCCTGTTGGGATCTGGGTAGACTTTTGACTATATTCTAAATCCCCAACTCGTATCACTACTTTCTTCGAAAAGTAGATAGATTTCCTACTTTTCGGGAAAGTAGATTATCGACTTTTCGGGGGAGTAGATTTTCGAAGTTTGGGGGAAATATTACCTAATTTTGCGAAGCAGATTATCATAGAAAACGGGAAATTTGCATCATAAATAATGGGAAATATCTACTTTCCGGGAAAGTTGGTTATCTACTTTCCGGAAAAGTAGATAGATTTTCTACTTTTCGGGAAAGTAGATTATCGACTTTTCGGGGAAGTAGATTTATGAATTTTTGGGGAAATATTACCTAATTTTGCGAAGTAGATTATCATAGAAAACGGGAAATTTGTATCATACAAAATGGGAAATATCTACTTTCCGGGAAAGTTGGTTATCTACTTTCCGGAAAAGTAGATAGATTTTCTACTTTTCGGGAAAGTAGATTATCGACTTTTCGGGGAAGTAGATTTATGAATTTTGGGGGAAATATTACCTAATTTTGCGAAGTAGATTATCATAGAAAACGGGAAATTTGTATCATAAAAAATGGGAAATATCTACCTTCCGGGATAGTTGGTTATCTTCTTTCCCGAAAAGTAGATAGATATCCTAATTTCGGGAAAGTAGATTATCGACTTTTCGGGGAAGTAGATTTTCGAATTTTGGGGGAAATATTACCTAATTTTGCGTAGTAGATTATCATAGAAAACGGGAAATTTGTATCATAAAGAATGGGAAATATCTACTTTCCGGGAAAGTTGGTTATCTACTTTCCCGAAAAGTAGATAGATTTTCTACTTTTCGGAAAAGTAGATTATCGACTTTTCGGGGAATTAGATTTTCGAATTTTGGGGGAAATATTACCTAATTTTGCGAAGTAGATTATCATAGAAAACGGGAAATTTGAATCATAAGAAATGGGAAATATCTACTTTCCCGGAAAGTTCGTTATCTACTTTCCCAAAAAGTAGATAGATTTTCTACTTTTTTGGAAAGTAGATTATCGACTTTTCGGGGAAGTAGATTTTCGAATTTTGCGGGAAATATTACCTAATTTTGCGAAGTAGATTATCAAAGAAAACGGGAAATTTGTATCATAAAAAATGGGAAATATCTACTTTCCGGGAAATTTGGTTATCTACTGGTACGAACCCCGCAACCAATTGTCATGATCTACCTACCCAGCACTACGAACCACGCCATCTATTGTCCTGATCTACCTACCCAGCACCACGAGCAACGCCATCTAGGGACGAAACACGAGTATGACTCGTCTTAGTTAGCACTCCGGGGTTTCCCTTCTCCATATCCTGGTTGTTGAGTCACCTCCTCAAAGTTTTCTTCGTCAGCTCCAGTTCGATGAGAGAGCAGTTCTCTCTGGGAAGTGACCTCAGGATCACCTATCCTGGAAACCTACGGCACGGTGATTACCTACCGTGTTCTACCATACTCAGCCTTACTCGTCAGCCATCACAGCTCCGCACTTAAGTATTTGTAATCTTGTATTGCCTCCCCCACGCCCACTTGCTTCAAAATTATTGTATGTTGTATAAATATGTATATACTGTTAATGTTTAGGTTAAGTATGGTTAAGGGTAAATTATAAAACGCTGAATATTTTGTTTAGGAATTTATGGTACATTATTATACACAAGAAAAACTCGCATCCTTTGTCTACCCTTTTAAATTCCGATTGTCTTTGTTTTTTTTTTGTTGTTGCCTGTTGGGATCTGGGTAGACTTTTAACTATATTCTAAATCCCCAACTCGTATCACTACTTTCTTCGATAAGTAGATAGATTTTCTACTTTTCGGGAAAGTAGATTATCGACTTTTCGGGGGAGTAGATTTTCGAAGTTTGGGGGAAATATTACCTAATTTTGCGAAGCAGATTATCATAGAAAACGGGAAATTTGTATCATAAATAATGGGAAATACTCTACTTTCCGGGAAAGTTGGTTATCTACTTTCCGGAAAAGTTGATAGATTTTCTACTTTTCGGGAAAGTAAATTATCGACTTTTCGGGGAAGTAGATTTATGAATTTTGGGGGAAATATTACCTAATTTTGCGAAGTAGATTATCATAGAAAACGGGAAATTTGTATCATAAAAAATGGGATATATCTACCTTCCGGGAAAGTTGGTTATCTTCTTTCCCGAAAAGTAGATAGATTTCCAAATTTCGGGAAAGTAGATTATCGACTTTTCGGGGAAGTAGATTTTCGAATTTTGGTGGAAATATTACCTAATTTTGCGAAGTGAATTATCATAGAAAATGGGAAATTTGTATCATACAAAATGGGAAATATCTACTTTTCGGGAAAGTTGTTTATTTACTTTCCCGAAAAGTAGATAGATTTTCTACTTTTCGGGAAAGTAGATTATCGACTTTTCGGGGAAGTAGATTTTCGAATTTTGGGGGAAATATTACCTAATTTTGCGTAGTAGATTATCATAGAAAACGGGAAATTTGTATCATAAAAAATGGGAAATATCTACTTTCCGGGAAAGTTGGTTATCTACTTTCCCGAAAAGTAGATAGATCTTCTATTTTTCGGAAAAGTAGATTATCGACTTTTCGGGGAATTAGATTTTCGAATTTTGGGGGAAATATTACCTAATTTTGCGAAGTAGATTATCATAGAAAACGGGAAATTTGTATCATAAAAAATCTGAAATATCTACTTTCCGGGAAAGTTGGTTATCTACTTTCCCGAAAAGTAGATAGATCTTCTATTTTTCGGAAAAGTAGATTATCGACTTTTCGGGGAAGTAGTTTTTCGAATTTTGGGGGAAATATTACCTAATTTTGCGAAGTAGATTATCATAGAAAATGGGAAATTTGAATCATAAGAAATGGGAAATATCTACTTTCCCGGAAAGTTCGTTATCTACTTTCCCAAAAAGTAGATAGATTTTCTACTTTTTTGGAAAGTAGATTATCGACTTTTCGGGGAAGTAGATTTTCGAATTTTGCGGGAAATATTACCTAATTTTGCGAAGTAGATTATCAAAGAAAACGGGAAATTTGTATCATAAAAAATGGGAAATATCTACTTTCCGGGAAATTTGGTTATCTACTGGTACGAACCCCGCAACCAATTGTCATGATCTACCTACCCAGCACTACGAACCACGCCATCTATTGTCCTGAACTACCTACCCAGCACCACGAGGAACGCCATCTAGGGACGAAACACGAGTATGACTCGTCTTAGTTAGCACTCCGGGGTTTCCCTTCTCCATATCCTGGTTGTTGAGTCACCTCCTCAAAGTTTTCTTCGTCAGCTCCAGTTCGATGAGAGATCAGTTCACTCTGGGAAGTGACCTCAGGATCACATATCCTGGAAACCTACGGCACGGTGACTACCTACCGTGTTCTACCATACTCAGCCTTACTCGTCAGCCATCTCAGCTCCGCACTTAAGTATTTGTAATCTTGTATTGCCTCCCCCACGTCCACTTGCTTCAAAATTATTGTATGTTGTATAAATATGTATATACTGTTAATGTTTAGGTTAAGTATGGTTAAGGGTAAATTATAAAACGCTGAATATTTTGTTTAGGAATTTATGGTACATTATTATACACAAGAAAAACTCGCATCCTTTGTCTACCCTTTTATATTCCGATTGTCTTTGTTTTTTTTTTGTTGTTGCCTGTTGGGATCTGGGTAGACTTTTGACTATATTCTAAATCCCCAACTCGTATCACTACT
Source organism: Homarus gammarus (assembly GCA_958450375.1). NCBI lineage: Eukaryota > Metazoa > Arthropoda > Malacostraca > Decapoda > Nephropidae > Homarus > Homarus gammarus. The sequence continues at coordinate 201,267 of CAUDMG010000026.1, forward strand.
TTCTTCGAAAAGTAGATAGATTTTCTACTTTTCGGGAAAGTAGATTATCGACTTTTCGGGGAAGTAGATTTTCGAATTTTGGGGGAAATATTACCTAATTTTGCGAAGTAGATTATCATAGAAAACGGGAAATTTATATCATAAAAATTGGGAATTATCTACTTTCCGGGAAAGTTCGTTATCTACTTTCCCTAAAAGTAGATAGATTTTCTACTTTTCGGGAAAGTAGATTATCGACTTTTCGGGGAAGTAGATTTTCGAATTTTGCGGGAAATATTACCTAATTTTGCGAAGTAGATTATCATAGAAAACGGGAAATTTGGATCATAAAAAATGGGAAATATCTACTTTCCGGGAAATTTGGTTATCTACTGGTACGAACCCCGCAACCAATTGTCATGATCTACCTACCCAGCACTACGAACCACGCCATCTATTGTCCTGATCTACCTACCCAGCACCACGAGCAACGCCATCTAGGGACGAAACACGAGTATGACTCGTCTTAGTTAGCACTCCGGGGTTTCCCTTCTCCATATCCTGGTTGTTGAGTCACCTCCTCAAAGTTTTCTTCGTCAGCTCCAGTTCGATGAGAGAGCAGTTCTCTCTGGGAAGTGACCTCAGGATCACCTATCCTGGAAACCTACGGCACGGTGATTACCTACCGTGTTCTACCATACTCAGCCTTACTCGTCAGCCATCACAGCTCCGCACTTAAGTATTTGTAATCTTGTATTGCCTCCCCCACGCCCACTTGCTTCAAAATTATTGTATGTTGTATAAATATGTATATACTGTTAATGTTTAGGTTAAGTATGGTTAAGGGTAAATTATAAAACGCTGAATATTTTGTTTAGGAATTTATGGTACATTATTATACACAAGAAAAACTCGCATCCTTTGTCTACCCTTTTAAATTCCGATTGTCTTTGTTTTTTTTTTGTTGTTGCCTGTTGGGATCTGGGTAGACTTTTAACTATATTCTAAATCCCCAACTCGTATCACTACTTTCTTCGATAAGTAGATAGATTTTCTACTTTTCGGGAAAGTAGATTATCGACTTTTCGGGGGAGTAGATTTTCGAAGTTTGGGGGAAATATTACCTAATTTTGCGAAGCAGATTATCATAGAAAACGGGAAATTTGTATCATAAATAATGGGAAATACTCTACTTTCCGGGAAAGTTGGTTATCTACTTTCCGGAAAAGTTGATAGATTTTCTACTTTTCGGGAAAGTAGATTATCGACTTTTCGGGGAAGTAGATTTATGAATTTTGGGGGAAATATTACCTAATTTTGCGAAGTAGATTATCATAGAAAACGGGAAATTTGTATCATAAAAAATGGGAAATATCTACCTTCCGGGAAAGTTGGTTATCTTCTTTCCCGAAAAGTAGATAGATTTCCAAATTTCGGGAAAGTAGATTATCGACTTTTCGGGGAAGTAGATTTTCGAATTTTGGTGGAAATATTACCTAATTTTGCGAAGTGAATTATCATAGAAAATGGGAAATTTGTATCATACAAAATGGGAAATATCTACTTTTCGGGAAAGTTGTTTATTTACTTTCCCGAAAAGTAGATAGATTTTCTACTTTTCGGGAAAGTAGATTATCGACTTTTCGGGGAAGTAGATTTTCGAATTTTGGGGGAAATATTACCTAATTTTGCGTAGTAGATTATCATAGAAAACGGGAAATTTGTATCATAAAAAATGGGAAATATCTACTTTCCGGGAAAGTTGGTTATCTACTTTCCCGAAAAGTAGATAGATTTTCTATTTTTCGGAAAAGTAGATTATCGACTTTTCGGGGAATTAGATTTTCGAATTTTGGGGGAAATATTACCTAATTTTGCGAAGTAGATTATCATAGAAAACGGGAAATTTGTATCATAAAAAATCTGAAATATCTACTTTCCGGGAAAGTTGGTTATCTACTTTCCCGAAAAGTAGATAGATCTTCTATTTTTCGGAAAAGTAGATTATCGACTTTTCGGGGAAGTAGTTTTTCGAATTTTGGGGGAAATATTACCTAATTTTGCGAAGTAGATTATCATAGAAAATGGGAAATTTGAATCATAAGAAATGGGAAATATCTACTTTCCCGGAAAGTTCGTTATCTACTTTCCCAAAAAGTAGATAGATTTTCTACTTTTTTGGAAAGTAGATTATCGACTTTTCGGGGAAGTAGATTTTCGAATTTTGCGGGAAATATTACCTAATTTTGCGAAGTAGATTATCAAAGAAAACGGGAAATTTGTATCATAAAAAATGGGAAATATCTACTTTCCGGGAAATTTGGTTATCTACTGGTACGAACCCCGCAACCAATTGTCATGATCTACCTACCCAGCACTACGAACCACGCCATCTATTGTCCTGAACTACCTACCCAGCACCACGAGGAACGCCATCTAGGGACGAAACACGAGTATGACTCGTCTTAGTTAGCACTCCGGGGTTTCCCTTCTCCATATCCTGGTTGTTGAGTCACCTCCTCAAAGTTTTCTTCGTCAGCTCCAGTTCGATGAGAGATCAGTTCACTCTGGGAAGTGACCTCAGGATCACATATCCTGGAAACCTACGGCACGGTGACTACCTACCGTGTTCTACCATACTCAGCCTTACTCGTCAGCCATCTCAGCTCCGCACTTAAGTATTTGTAATCTTGTATTGCCTCCCCCACGTCCACTTGCTTCAAAATTATTGTATGTTGTATAAATATGTATATACTGTTAATGTTTAGGTTAAGTATGGTTAAGGGTAAATTATAAAACGCTGAATATTTTGTTTAGGAATTTATGGTACATTATTATACACAAGAAAAACTCGCATCCTTTGTCTACCCTTTTATATTCCGATTGTCTTTGTTTTTTTTTTGTTGTTGCCTGTTGGGATCTGGGTAGACTTTTGACTATATTCTAAATCCCCAACTCGTATCACTACTTTCTTCGAAAAGTAGATAGATTTTCTACTTTTCGGGAAAGTAGATTATCGACTTTTCGGGGAGTAGATTTTCGAATTTTGGGGGAAATATTACCTAATTTTGCGAAGTAGATTATCATAGAAAACGGGAAATTTGTGTCATAAAAATGGGAAATATCTACTTTCCGGGAAAGTTCGTTATCTACTTTCCAGAAAAGTAGATAGATTTTCTACTTTTCGGGAAAGTAGATTATCGACTTTTCGGGGAAGTAGATTTTCGAATTTTGCGGGAAATATTACCTAATTTTGCGAAGTAGATTATCATAGAAAACGGGAAATTTGTATCATAAAAAATGGGAAATATCTACTTTCCGGGAAATTTGGTTATCTACTGGTACGAACCCCGCAACCAATTGTCATGATCTACCTACCCAGCACTACGAACCACGCCATCTAT
>CAUDMG010000027.1:0-181334 GCA_958450375.1 Homarus gammarus
TTGAGAAAATAGCCGTGAAGAATGAGTGGCCAAAGGACCAGTGGGTGTCAGTGTTAGTTCCTAAATTATATGGTAAGGCTCGTAGAGTTTATAACTGTTTAGACCAGACTGATGACTATGATAACATAAAAAAGAATATCCTCACCTCTTATGCTATCACGCCAGATGGATACCGGCAGAAGTTTCGTAAACTAACCAAACCATTTTCACACACCCTTGTTGAGTTTGCTCAAGAAAAGCTAAGGTTTTTTAAGAAGTGGTTAGAGGCTACAGAGACCTCCACATTTCAGAATTTGTTAAATTTGGTAGTCCTGGAGGAGTGGAAAAGCAAGATACCATTTCACATCTTGAAGCATGTGGAGGAACGTGGAGAGGTTAATTTAGGGCGTGCTGCTGAGCTGGCTGATGCGTACGCTTTGCTGGTGGAGTCACTGGGCAGTAGAGAACGTGGTACTTCCCGACATGTTAGGTCCTCCTCTGATGATAACCTTGGGAACGTGAGTGGTAGGTCGAAAGGTCCCACACCTACTCCCCCTGCTGCAACCAAGTTTTATTGTTCTTACTGTAAAAACCCAGGCCATACGATCCAGACTTGTAAACACCCAAAGTGTCGAATTGCTAAAAGTAGTTCCCTGGATCCCAAATCCAAACCAATAGCAAACACCAATGTGGAAAGGCCCCATCAGGATCTCTTCTCTTCATTCACCTATGAGGGAAAAATTTCAATCATAGAGGGGTCTCGTTCTTTCCCTATTCGTATACTACGTGATACGGGCGCAGCACAATCTATCCTCCTGTTTAACGTCATTCCTGATATATCTACCGCATTTACTAATGAGAGTGTTCTAATTTCAGATCTCTCATCCCATTCTTCCTATCCTTTAGCTAAAGTGCACCTCCAATGTCCCTTGATTACTGGGGAAGTGCAAATAGCCATTAGGAAAGACCCAATGCCTGTGTGCGGCATTCATTTATTATTGGGTAATGACTTGGTAGGAGATCTAGTGGTTCCTAACATAAAGACAGTCGACTCTCCCTTACCTGTCAACTCCACCACTGACCTTAAAGAAACTATTCCTCATCTTTTCCCATCTTGTGCTGTCACCCGGTCACAGAGTGTGCGAAATGGGCCCTCTTCATCTAAAACCACCTCTAATATCTTCCTACCCACAGAAGATCTGTACAATAAGACCATTATTAAGGACGAGCTCATTAAAGCCCAACAATCTGATCCATCTTTGAATAAACTTCATCATGCAGCAGTTGAGGGTAAAGATTTTAACACCCTTCCTTGTTTTTATTATCATGAAGGGGTTTTGATGAGGGCCTATAGGCCCCCTGAGCTTGCCCATCTAGACACGTGGTCTGAAATACATCAAGTGGTAATTCCCGCCTCAGTCAGACCAGCATTAATTGCCCTTGCCCATGATGGTATTTCAGGACATTTGGGAATCCTGAAAACATATAAAAAGCTCCTCCAACACTATTATTGGCCTGGACTTAGGAAGGATGTGTCAAAGTACCTAAAATCTTGTCATATTTGTCAAATGGTAGGAAAACCAAATGAAAGTATACCAGCAGCTCCCATTAAGCCCATCCCAGTATTTTCTACACCATTTGAAAAGATTGTTGTGGATTGTGTGGGCCCATTACCAAAGACTAAGAAGGGAAATCAATTCCTGCTCACAGTTATGGATACCAGTACACGTTATCCTGAGGCTTTTCCCCTTAAAAGCATCACTTCAAAAAACGTAATCAAACATCTTTTGCACCTTTTCACTTCAGTGGGTATTCCTAAAGAGATCCAATCCGATCAGGGCACCAATTTTACGAGCAATCTTTTCAAACAGGTGATGAAAGACCTCAGTGTGGACCATTGTACATCTTCGGCTTACCACCCACAATCCCAAGGTTGCTTGGAACGGTTCCATCAAACTATCAAATCAATGATCAAAAAATACTGTATAGAACACCAAAAGGAATGGGATGAAAGCATAGACTTGTTACTCTTTGCCATCAGGGAATGTCCCCAGGAGTCATTGGGTTTTTCGCCGTTCGAGTCACTATATGGTAGACAAATTAGGGGACCCCTTAAAATAGTAAAGGAGCAGTGGTTTGACACTCCATCTATTAAGCCCGCAACAGTTTCCCAATACATTGACACTTTACGGGACAAATTAACTGAAGTCCGAACCATTGCTCAGTCAAACTTAAAAAAAGTCCAAGAAAAAATGGTGAAGTCCCAACCTAAATTAGTTAAAAGATCATTTTCTCCAGGTGACAAAGTGTTACTCTTTCTACCCATTCCAGGCTCTCCCCTTAAAAGCAAGTTTACTGGTCCCTATATAGTTGCTAATAAACTATCTCCCCTCAACTATATAGTCCATACTCCTGATCGCCGAAAAGATTCACAACTTGTTCACATTAATCACATGAAACTTTACCATTCCGGCAGTCAGAGGAAGACATCCCAGAGGCTATAAGCCTACCTGTATTGCATACGGTTTTGTCAGGGCCGGAGCCGGAGACAGATGACATGGATCTATTGGAGAATTTAGACTTTCCTCTACTTAAAGAAAACCCTGCTAACAGTCACATACTCAACAACTTGGATGAGTATTTTTCTGTTCTGAATCCATCTCAAGCAAAAGATCTCACTAAGTTATTATCAACATTTTCTAAAGTCACGTCAAACCTCCCAGGGTTTTGCAATATACTTAAACATGATATTAAGCTAATCTCAGATGATGTACAACCCATTAGGCAATCAGCATATCGACTAAATCCACAAAAAAGAGAGATTATGAAAAAGGAGGTAGATTTTTTGTTAAAACATAACTTAGCTGAGCCGAGTACCTCCCCCTGGGCTTCACCTTGCCTTCTCATTCCAAAACCCGATGGCACTTTTCGTTTCTGTACCGATTATCGTAAAGTGAACCAGGTCACTGTCTCAGACTCCTACCCTTTACCTTTGATTGAAGATATAATAGACAGCATAGGCTGTGCAAATTATATATCTACCGTGGACCTATTGAAAGGATATTATCAAGTGGGACTCACGGATAGGGCAAAAATAATCTCGGCATTTATAACTCCATTTGGTCTTTTTCAATATTTGGTTATGGCGTTTGGCTTTTCTAATGCTCCGGCCACATTCCAGAGGGCCATCAACTTCCTAATTCAGGACCTAGGTGGGACGTTCGCCAACCTGGATGACCTGGTGGTGGTGTCGGACGGCTGGGACGAACATCTGGTGCGTTTGGAGATACTGTTCGCAAGACTGCAAGAGAGTGGATTCACCATAAACCTGGCTAAATCTGCTTTTGGCCGGGCCTCAGTGACTTGCCTGGGACATGTCGTTGGGCATGGTATGGTGAGACCCAAGGACGCAAACGTTAAAGCCATCTTGTCCTTCCCCACTCCAAGGACGAGGAAGGAACTCGTGCGCTTCCTGGGGATGTGCGGCTACTACCGTCGGTTCTGCAGCAACTTCTCCAGCATGGCCGGACCCCTCACAGACCTTACCAGTTCTGCGGTCCCTTACATCTGGAACCAGAAGTGCGACCAGTCTTTCCACCGCCTCAAAGCCTTCCTTGCCTCTAAGCCTGTAGTCCACCCCCCTGACTACACCTTGCCCTTCCATCTGCAAATCGACGCTAGTGGTGTCGGAGTTGGGGCTGTGCTCCTACAACCCGACCCAACCACTGATGTCCTTCACCCTGTGGCATACTACTCCGCCAAGTTGAAAAAACATCAGACCAACTACTCGACCATAGAGAAGGAGGCCCTGGCTCTGGTGTTGGCAATAAAGAAGTTTGAATGTTACCTCCAGTCTTGCCTACAAACAACCCTAGTCTTCACCGACCATAACCCACTCACGTTCATCCAAACCAACAAGACCTCCAACTAGCGAATCCTCCGCTGGGCTCTCCTCACCCAGCCCTATAATCTACAAGTCCGGCACATAAAGGGGGTGGACAACCTGATTGCAGACTCCTTATCCCGAGCTCCAGTGGAAATGCAGCAGCTACTCTCCAGACGCACCAGGTGATCACCTCCTTCGCGCCCGTGCTACGGAGGTCTTTGCAGGGGGGGTGTGTTACGAACCCCTTCACAGATTGTCATGATCTACCTGCCCAGCACCACGAGCAACGCCATCTAGGGACGAGACACGAGTATGACTCTTCTTAGTTACCACTCCGGGGTTTCCCTTCTCCATATCCTGGTTGTTGCGTCACTTCCTCCCAGTCTTCTTTGTGAGCTCCAATTCGAGGAGAGAGCACTTGGCTCTGGGAAGTGACCACAGGATCACCTATCCTGGAAACCTATGGCACAGTGACTACCTACCGTCTTCTACAATACTCAGCCTTACTCGTCAGCCATCTCAGCTCCTCACTTAAGTATTTGTAATCTTGTATTGCCTCTCCCACCTCCACCTTGCTTCACTATTGTTATATGTTTTATTATATGTATATACTGTTCATGCTTAGGTTAAGTTTGGTTAAGGGTAGTTTATAAGCAGAATATTTTGTTAAGGAATTTATGGTACTTTATTATATACAACAAAATCTCTCATCCTTTGTCTACCCTTTTATAGTCCGATTGTCTTTGTTTTTTTTTGTTGTTACCTGTTGGGATCTGGGTAGACGTTTAACTATATTATAAATCCCCAACTCGTAACAATATACTAACACCAAGCAAATGATCGATCATATCAATCTTAATACCCCTAAAACAATATTATAGATTAGTACGAAATACAATAATCCCAATAATTGCATTTCTAGGTTCAAGACCCATTTCTCTCAACTGGCGTACAATGAAAAAAAGAAATACTACTACCCAGCAATGCCTGGAGTGTTTGAGGAGCACCAGCAAGAGATGGCTGACTTCTTCCGTGAATCTCTAGCCCAACCATTTACACGTGGCGACTACAAGGAGCTGGTAGAGCTTTATCTGCTGCTTGTAACTAAAGGATCCGAGCCAGTGAACTTCACGATGGTCTACCCCGGCGCACGTCACAAAGCAAGGTGGATGGCTAAACTGCTCTATACCCTCAAGATTGTTCTTTCGTCAGACCAGATCAAAGAGCAGTTTCCCAAAGCCGAGGTTGTGACTAAAAGTCAAATCAGCAAGTTAGAACGGTTTGCATTGTTCACAGTCGCTGTTTATGTGCCATGGTGGATTGTTTGCCTCGCTCCAGCAAGTGCGCCACTGAATGACTGGAATTTGGTCGAAACCTTGGCTGAATTTGCCCCATATGACGCCACAATAGTTGACAGAGCACATGTGGCACTCGGTAGACACACTTGGTACCTAACTGAGGAGTTGGTCCCACTGGCTTTGTTCTCGTCCCAATTACAAGAGAGGACAAAAGAGGAGATAAGGAAGGCCCTTCTTTGCCATGAAGGCACTGAAGTTTCTAAGAGAGTGGGGGCTCAATAATGGGGGCTATGGAAAGCCATATCTTCCCCCTGTCCCAGAAAGTGGCACTGCCCTGGTGGACCTAATTGGGCCGGACTCAAGCCGGTTCTTCACCATTTTAGGCATGCCCTATCAGTTTCTCCACAGTCCAGCCAGTGAATGGGCGGAACATGACGACTACCTGAACATGAAACGGGTTGTGGACAAGCTTCAGGTCGTCAATGAGGCTGCAGAGCGTGGTGTAAACTTTGCCATGACTTTCTTAATGTTGCCAGGGATGAGGAGCTCTTTCAAGAAGTCCTTCAAGTAGTTGAAAATGACAGGCTCTGTGTTCCTAATCAGCGCAAACGATCATCTGTTTCTGAACAGAAATCATGGTTTCTTGATCTTGAGAAATAATACCATGTGAATATATGATTAAACCCCTTAATATACCATGAGGGAATAAGAATGATTAACTTTTTTGTGTTAGTGATAGCAGCTTTTAATTAAGACAGCCAAATGATTTGTGTTAATATCCCTTATGATGGTTGTGTAATCTCATAAATAGGCGGGTATGCCGTATAAGCAAAATCGCTATTTTTCAAATTGCTGGTGCTCACTCAAATATGCATGAATCTTCAAAAATGCACGTGGGTATTTTTTATGTCAATATGCAACACCAAAATTTTGAACAGCATTGTAGGACAAAGTTGGGGCAACTGTCACACCCTAATCAAGGGGGTGACAAAAGTAGAACGCCTAAAGCTGTATGGAGACCTAAAGATCACTTTTGCCGACTATGGGCACAGCTACACTTCCTGTCCCAACGCCGAGAAAAAGTGCACTGCCTGCGGCGGCCCACACTCCTCTGTCGACCGGACCTGCCCCAAATGGAAGGAGGAATGCAGGATAGCCAAGGTTCGACTAGACAAGAAACTGAGATACAAGGAGGCCCTTCTTGCAGTACACGCCCAAGACAAGAAAAAACAAGAAACCAAGAGACAAGAAGAAAAAAAAATCAAGAAAAGAAGACCCAAGAAAAGACACACGTTACCAAGAGACAAGAAGACCGCGAGAACCCCAGGGGCAGGACACCTCATCACGATCACCTCCTCCGACTTCCTCCACATCTACGAGCAACCAGGGCACGAAGAAGAACAGGACCTAGACACTAGCGAATGGACGGTCCAAGAGAGCAAAAAGAGGAGGAAAAGAAGATATTCAACTTTAAGCTAACAAGGCCCCCCACGACAAGCAAACAACACTAAGAAAACACCACACCCAATCAAACCAGCCAAGAACCGAGAAACCATTGCTCAACCTGACACGCACCTGACGTTCACCTGACTCATGGTTCTGCCCCCTCTCCGCCGCGTCCAGGCAAGTTGCAGCTGCCTCAAACCTACAACCCCACACCACGCAAACTGTGTTAAGCCACGGCACCTGTCCCCTCCCACTAAAATTCCCTACCATCCTCTCTCTAAACTTCCACTGAACCTCCTTCCCCCCCCTGTCGCTATCCTTTATCCTATCCTTCAGGTCATGTTAGGTGAAGCCGTGAGGTCAGGGCAGGTCAGGTCTGGTCAATCTCAGTGAACCAGTGAGTCCGACAAAATTACATTGCCCCAGGGGGGAATGCCCCTGCCAGTTGACACACACACACACACACACACACACACACACATGCACACACTAAATTGGAAACCACACGTCAGTGAGGTTGTCAAATCTTCCAGTTTCCGTCTCCACCTCCACCGCCGACTCAAGTCCCTCGGAGTTCCTGCACCCGAGCTCCTCAGTGTTTACTCATCATTCATACTTCCCAAGCTCACCTATGCCTCCCCTACCTGGTCTTCCTCCCTAAATGTCACACAACGTAAACACCTAGAAAAATTGCAACAGAGGGCATGCAAGATTATTTTCTCCCCTTCCTACTCCACATATCAAGAAGCGCTCAACACACTGACACTCTCGGCTCTCACTGACCATTACCACGACCTCATCTGCAAATTTGGTAAGAAGCTTCTGCACTATCCTCGACACCGGCTCCTACTACCACCTGAGATTCCTCGCCCGAGAATTGCTGTTCGACACCACAACCGCATCCAGCCCATACTGATCGCTATAAAAACAGCCCAGTCCGAACCATTGTAAAAATTATCAATAACTTGTAATAAACCAGTGTATTCACTCCCAGTAAATCCTACTTTTTGCAATGTCACTATGTTGAAATGCCCTGTAGTTTCAGCTCTTCCCCATCTAGTTATTATATATCTTATTTGTATCACTTATGTTACTTGTATATTGTTTGTAAATCGAAACACATTCCCCAATTATGTAACTGTATATTTTCAGCCTTCCGGCTGCTATGATCTTTCAATAAACCGTTAATTATTTTTGTTATTATAATTACACACACACACACACACACACACACACACACACGCGCGCGCGCGCGCGCGCGCGCATATTGTCACATTTTTGTGGGCTAGGGACAGAAAATTAAGTAAAATGTGAAATTTAGCATTAATGTTAGAATATTAAAAATTATTATGTTAACACTAAAATACTAAAGTTAATAATGTAACTGCTCTTGTTTTGTTACACCTTAAAATGGGCTAAATTTTGTTTGGGGCTACGAAATTACGGTACGATATTTTTCTTTGGTACGAATTACGATAAATCAGGCTGACTAATGTACGTGTTCTGACCTCACTGTTGTGTTCTGACGTCACTAGAGGAAAGGTCACGGCAGGCTTAGCTCCCGGGGATTAATTGTCAGTAATGGCTAGTGTTACTTGTGAACAGGACTGTGCCCTTCTGAGGGCAGAGTTAGAGAGGACCAAGGAAGAAAACTTAAAACTAAAGGAAGAGATAGCGTGGATGAAGGAGGAAACGAGACCAGGAAAGCCCGTGTCTGACGAAAACTCAGGCTAATGGAATGTTTGTGAGGAGAGGGACGATCAAATTGGTGGTGTAAAAACACAGCAAGTTGGTGAAAAAACCCACCAAGGATACGACAACAACAGCTAAGTGTACCAACCTTTCAATCCTTTGATGGACGAATTGGACGTTAGCATAGTCAGGGACAAGGCTGACAAGGAAGGTACGTAAACCTGAATTGTTGGCAATTCCCAGGTACAGTACCTGGACAGAGCATTTTGTGGTAAAAATAAAAATAGGATGAGGGTGTGTTTGCCAGGAGCTGGGGTGGGGGCTATAGTTGACAGGATGGACAATATCTTGTCTGGTAATGGGAGGCAATGATATTGGCCGGTGTAGGAGTGAGGAGCTTCTTGATAAGTACAAGACAGCTATAGAATGTATTAGGTCGAAGGGAGGGATCCCTATCATATGTCATATCCTGCCAAGAAGAAGAGTTGGCAGTGAATGGCTGTCAAGGGCAGTTGGTGTCAACGGCCGTCTTGACGGATATTACAAGTCAATATAAGAACATAAGAATGGAGGAAACTGCAGCGGGCCTATTGGCCCAAACTGGGCAGTCTCATTTACACCCAACCCCTATTGCTCATATATCCATCCAACCTATGTTTGAAGCTATCCAGCGTATTCGAGTTAATGATGATATTTGGCAACTTGTTCCACTCATCCACTACTCTATTTGCAAACCAATGTTTACCTATGGCATGACATGACATGAAGGTTAGTAACAGGGGGGAAGGATAAAGGGAGGATTGAAGTGAATTTTAGAAGGAGAGGAAAGGTGCAGTGGCTTAAACACCGCTTGCGTGGTGTGGAGTTGTAAGTTTGTGGCAGCAGCAACTTGCCTGGACGCGGAGAGGAGGGGCAGGACCATGAGTTAGGTGAGCGTCAGGTCAAACGTCAGGTGCGTGTTAGGTTGGGCAATGGTTTCTCAGTACTTGGTCGACTTGATTGGGTGTGGTGTTTTCTTGTTTGGTGGAAATATCTTGGTCTTCTTGTTTGCTTGAAGTTGATGATCATCTTTTCCTCCTCTTTTTGCTCTCTTGGATTATCTATTCGCTAGTGTCTAGGTCCTGTTCTTCGTCGTGCCCTAGTTGCTCGTAGATGTGGATGAAGTCGGAGGGGGTGATCTTGATGAGGTGTCCTGCCCCTGGGGTCTCGTGGTGTTCTTGTTTCTTGGTAACGTGTATCTTTTCTTGGGTCTTCTTTTCTTGATTTTTCTTTTCTTCTTGTTTTTTTGGTTTCTTGTTTTATCTTTTCTTGGGCGTGTACTGCAAGGAGGGCCTCCTTGTAACTCAATTTCTTGTCTAGTCTAACCTTGGCTATCCTGCATTCCTCCTTCCATTTTCAGCAGGTCCGGTCGGCAGAGGAGTGCGGGGCGCCACAGGCAGCGCATTTTTTCTCTGTTTTGGGGCAGACAGTGTAGCGGTGTCCGGGGGTAACGCACAGGGAGCATATGTCCTCCGGTGCCTCACACCTGTTGACGGTGTGACCATAGTGCTGGCAGCGTTTGGGTATGCAGTAGGGCTTGACTGGCGCAGTTACCCACGCCAGTTGAGCCTCTTTGGGTAGGGTTTCGTGGTGTCCGACGAGGGCATTGGTGTCGGACAGCTTCATGACACAGCTGACTTGTCCCTCAAGTAGTTGGTCCAGCTCTTTTGCGTCCATGTGGGCAATTTCGGCGTGGGAAATTACTCCCAGCTTCAAGTTGTCCCACATGTAGGCTATCGTATGTGCTTGGATGCCGTTGATGTCGGAGATCTCTGCAAGTTGTCCGGGCTGACCATATTCGGCGAATTTGATCTTGATGTCTCCATGCAGCTTCAGTCGTTCCACCTTGGTAATCCCCACGATCCCTTTAGTTTCAAAGAACTTCTTCAGGACTAGGAGGTTTAATTTCTTGGGGCAGGTCTGCATGACTGGGCGTATCCGAGACATCTTGGAGTCTTCGTAACCGGTCATGGTGAGAGAGAGTGAGTAAATGTGAAAAGTTTACCTATTTCACGCCTAAATCTAAATTTGTCTAATTTAAAACCATTATTACGAGTTCGCTCCTAGTTGGATAGTTTGAGTACCTCTGCTCAGCCCTGACTTCCATTTATGCACCTCTATCATATCGCCCCTCACTCTACGTCTCTCGAAGCAGTGCAAATTAAGATGCTTTAACCTGTCTCTATACTCAAGGTTCCTAATGCCCGGGATTAGTCTTGTCATTCTCCTTTGGATTCTATCCAAGGATTCTATATCCATTCTATAATACAGTGACCAAAACTGAACTGCGTAATCCAGGTGAGGTCTCACAAGCGCAAGATATAATCTTAAGATAACCTCGCTAATCTTGTGACTAACACTCCTTTGTATTAACCCAAGTACTTTATTAGCCTTGTTACGAGAAAAAACACATTGTTTACTTGGATTAAGATTCCTGCTTATCAATAATCCTAAATCATTCTCGCAGTCGGATTTGTCAATGACATCTTTGTTCATCTGGGATCTGGTTTCCCTGTTTACATCTCCTAAACTGAGTACTTTACATTTGTCCACATTGAATCTCATCTGCCATTTTTAAGACCATTTGAATTTATTTTTTAGATCTTACTGTAGTTTTGCAGAGTCATCCTCACTTTTAATTACACGCCCTATTTTAGTGTCATCAGCAAATTTACTTATGTTGCTGTCTATGCCGATATCTATGTCGTTTATGTATATAATAAATAATAATGGTCCAAGTACTGAGCCTTGGGGAACTCCACTTGAGACGTTGCTCCAATGGGATTTAGTGCCGTTAATGCTCACTCGCTGTTTCCTGTCCTGTAACCACGCCCTAATCCATTTTAGAATATCTCCTTTAACGCCATGAGCGTCCACCTTTTTTATAAGTCTTTCGTGGGGGACTCTGTCGAAGGCTTTGCTAAAGTCGAGATACACCACGTCATAATTGTGCCCCTCGTCCACTAATTCGAAAACAGGTGAAAAGAATGCTAATAGATTAGTTTGACATGAACGCCCGCTTGTGAAGCCATGTTGGGAATCATTGATCAACTTGTGCTTCTCCAGGTGATTTCGAATAGAGTTTGAAATGATTGCTTCCAATAATTTGCCTACAATTGATGTTAGACTGATTGGTCGGTAGTTAGAGGATAGTGATCTATCTCCCTTCTTGAAAATCGGTATTACATTCGCTATCCTCCAGGATTCTGGTACTACACCCGTTTTTAAGGACATGCTAAACAACTTTGCTAAGGGCATACTAAGCTCTTCCTTACATTACTTTAATACTCTGGCAAATATCTCATCGGGACCTGGTGACTTATTAGGCTTTAGTTTGTCTAGTACCCTCTAGTTGCTTATTAACATCGTTACTGGTCACTACTATCTCGCCTACTTTATTTTCTTCGCAATCTCTGTATAGAGTCCGTGCCATGGGTATCATGTTTAAATTTTCGGTGGTGAAAACTGTTGAAAAATATTTATTCAGATAATAGCTCATTTCTCCGCTGTTATCAGTTAGCTCACCGGTATCTGATTGTATTGGTCCAATCTTTTCTCATGTTTTAGTTTGATACATTTGATAGAATCCCTTGGGGTTTCCCTTCGCCCCCCTTGCTGTCTTCAGTTCATTATTTCTCGTTGCTTTTCTCATCTCGGTCTTAACCCTACCAGCCAATTCTTTAAATAATTATTTATCCATTTAGGGTCATTGTTGTTTGATCTGACTTTTTGGTATGGTATGTTCTGCCTTTGCTCATTAAGTAACTCATTATTTAAAATGTTGTGGAACCTGGCAACCTTAGATCTCATTATTATGTCTCCCGGTAAGGTGAAGTCTCCCTCGGTGGGTACATAATGAGAGGTCACCTCATGTGAGGTCATGTAGTTCACCCCAAGTGTGATACCCTTTCTCTCAGCTGCCTCTTCAAGCTATCAAATTTTGCCCTTCTGAAATCTGGGACTTTAGTGGAATTTTCCTTGGGGCTGCCCTGAAATTCTAACTGGAATCTAATTTCTTTGTGATCGCTGTTAGCAAGTTCGTTCCCTACCTCGACATTACTATTGAGGTTTTCTCTGTTTGATAGAACTAAATCGAGTATATTATTACCCCGGTTGGGTTCGGTTATATGTTGGCTTAGGAAACAGTCCTGGATTGTTTCAAGAAAATCCTCTGATTCTGAGTTTCTCGTAAGGTCAGTCCAATCTATATGGCTAAAGTTAAAGTCACCTACTATACAGACATTGCTATGTATGGAAGCCCTGTGCATTTCATCCCAAATAAGTAGCACATTAACTCTATCAAGCTTAGGAGGACTATATATTACTCCTGTGATTAATTTTTCCCTAACATGGATTAGTTCTATCCAAATTGTTTCTGCATTCCATTCTGTTTTTATTACCTTATTTATTTCACACTTCAGATTATCCCTCATATAGATTGCTACTTCGCCTCCTTCCCTAATCTGCCTATCAGTATGGAATAATTTGTAACCTGCAATTTGATATTCGACAGGTAACACACGTGAGTCTAGGTTTATCCACGTTTCGGTGAATGCTATTATATCGATTTTTTTTGGTACATGCCAACGCCCTGATTTCATCTATTTTGTTTCTCACACTTCTACGGTTTGCGTAGTAGACATTTAAACTAATCGTGTTCTGAGTCCTCTCTTTGTCGCGTTTATGTTTTAACTCCCTGCCTAATTTCGTTTTGCCATAGTTCCTAGCACTATTTCCCTGTAACCTTTCACTTTGTTTACCCGCTCCCACTGCAGTCTCCTCCACCCCCGTGCTCATACGTTCTTTTAGCAGTTTAAGGACTTCGACATCTTTTGAACTGCCCTCTTGAGAGAACCAACCAAGGTTGCCACCCCATCCCTAGACAGATGCACCCTATCCCTAGCATAAAGGTCCCTTCTACCGTAAAAGTTGGCCCAGTTGTCAATGAATGGGACTGATATTGACTAGCAATATCCGTAAGGACGGCCGTTGACACCAACTGCCCTTGACAGCCATTCATTACCAACTCTCCTTCTAGGCAGGACATCACATATGATAGGAATCCCTCCCTACGACCTAATACGTTCTATAGCGGTCTTGAACTTATCAAGAAGCTCCTCACTCCTACACCGGCCAATATCATTGCCTCCTGCACTAAGGCAGATAATGGGTTTGTTCCCATTACCAGACAAGATATTGTCCATCCTGTCAACTATATCCCCCACCCCAGCTCCTGGCAAACACACCCTCATCCTATTTTTATTTTTACCACAGAAAGCTCTTTCCAGGTACTGTACCTGGGAATCGCCAAAAATTAAGGTTTTCGAACCTTCTTTGTCAGCCTTGTCCCTGACAATGCTAACGTCCAATTCGTCTACTAAACGACTGAAGGGGTTGGTACACTTCGCTGTTGTTGTCGTATCCTTGGTGGGCTTTTTCACCACCTTGGTGTGTTTTGTCACCACCAGTTTGGTCGTCCCTCTCCTCACAACCTTCCATTTGCCTGAGTTTTCGTCTGACATGGGCTTTCCTTGTCTCGTTTCCTTCTTCATCCTCGCTCTCTCTTCCTTTAGTTTCAAGTTTTCTTCCTTGGTCCTCTCTAACTCTGCCCTCAGAAGGGCACAGCCCTGTTCACAAGTAGCACTAGCCATTACTGACAATTAATCCCCGGGAGCTAAGCCTGCCGTGACCTTTCCTCTAGTGAGGTCAGTCCCATTCATTGACAACTGGGACAACTTCTACGGCAGAAGGGATCTTTATGCTGGGGATGGGGTGCATCTGTCTAGGGATGGGTGGCAACCTTGGCTGGTTCTCTCGAGAGGGGAATTTAAAAGATGTCTAAGTCTTTAAACTGCTAAGAGAACATATGATCACGGGGGTGGATGAAACTGCAGTGGGAGCGGGTAAAAAAGTGAAAGGTTACAGGGAAATAGTGCTAGGAATTATGGCAAAACTAAATTAGGCAGGGAGTTAAAATCTAAAAGCGACAAAGAGAGGACTCAGAACAAGACTAGCTTAAATGTCTACTACGCAAACAGTAGAAGTATGAGAAACAAAATAGATGAAATCAGAGCGTTGGCATGTACCGAAAAAAATCGATATAATAGCATTCACCGAAACTTGGATAAACCTAGACTGTAAATGCCTGGGACGTAGGGATAGAAATCCCTTACCAGCCTAATCAGGATCTTCTAAAAGGAAAGTCAAGGACCATGGTTTTCTGAGGAATAACAAACAACCATTCGAGTTTGACATCTCTTTACTATATAAATATAAACAAAACTCTGACACAACTCGACAAACATTAAATAACAAATACGGGAGTCAAACAATTATGAGAATCAACAATTAATGCAGTCAAACAGTTAATGGAAGTCCAACAATTAATGGAATCAAACAATTAAGGGAAGTCAACAATTAATGGAATCAAACAATTAATGGAATCAAACAATTAATGGGAGTCAGCAATTAATGGAATCAAACAATTTATGGAAGACAACAACTGATGTAATCAAACAATTAATGGGAGAAAACGAGTGATGGAATCAAACAATTAATGGGAGTCAGCAATTAATGGAATCAAACAAACAATAGAATCAAACAATTAACAGATATTTCCTGCGACAGCGGCCCTGGGGAAGGTTCTGGAACGCTGTGATTCACTCTCAGGGGGAAGGTCCATTCAGCTCCTCACTCGAGGGACAGAGACCCATGTCTTGATACAGCAGGAGAAGCACCGGGGCACAGACGGTGGAGATGAAACTGGCGGGGACGTTGCAGCCGCAGTAGTCGTCGGGGTAGGTGTCCAGAGATTGACAGTCCATAGGTGAAGGTCTGGGGACAGCCCACAAGTCCAGAGCCTTTGGTGGGAACACCACCAGAATTTGGAAGAGCAGCGGGAGAGGTGTGTCTGGTTTGAAATCTGGGTAATGTCTGCCTGTGACACTGGTAGCAGGGACCTCCTCACCTCCGTCCAACCTCCCCCCCCCCCCCCCAAGTGGGGGTTGCCCAAGCAAACGAGCAAGTGAGCAGCGGTAACGAGCAGGAAGATCGTTACCGCCCTTACACAAAGAGAGGACTCATAACAGGGCTAGCTTAAACGTCTACTACGCAAACAGTAGAAGTATGAGAAACAAAATAGATGAAATCAGGGCGTTGGCATGTACAGAAAAAATCGATATAATAGCATTCACCGAAAATATGGATAAACCTAGACTCACGTGAGTTACCTGTCAAATACCAAATTGCAGGTTACAAATTATTCCATATGGAAAGGCAGATTAGGAAACGAGGCTGAGTAGCAATCTTTGTCAGGGATATTCTGAAGTGTGAAATAAATAAGGTAATAAAAACAGAACGGAATACAGAAACAATTTGGATAGAACTAATCGATGGTAGGGAAAAATTAATCACAGGAGTAATATATAGACCTCCTATTCTTGATAGTTAATGTGCTACTTATTTGGGATGAAATGCCCAGGGCTTCCATAATTAGCAAAGTCTGTTAGTAGGCAACTTTAACTTTAGCCAAATAGATTGGATTGACCTTACGAGAAACTCAGAATCAGAGGATTTTCTTGAAACAATCCACGACTGTTTCCTAAGCCAACATTTAACCGAACCCACCTGGGGATAGCAATAAACTCGATTTAGTTCTGTCAAACAGAGAAAACCTCATTATAATGATAAGGTAGGGAACGAACTTGCTAACAGCCATCACAAAAAAATTAGATTCCAGTTAGAATTTAAGGGCAGCCCCAAGGAAAATTCCACTAAAGCCCCAGATTTCAGAAGGGCAAACTTTGATAGTTTGAAGAGGCAGCTGAGAGAAGGGGTATCACGCTTGGGGGTGAACTACATGACCTCGCATGAGGTGACCTCTCACAATGTACCCGCAGAGGGCGACCTCACTTTAATGGGAGACCTGATAACGAGATCTGAGGTTGCCGAGTTCCACAACAATTTAAATAATGAGTTACTTAATGCACAAAGGCAGAACATACAATACAGAAAACTCAGATCAAACAACAATGGCCCTAAATGGACAAATAATTATTTAAAGAATATTATTGGACAAAGGAAGGCTATAGGTAGGAGAATAAATCGTGGTGAAGTCTACCTCCGAGATTATTATAAGGTATTGGCCGGTAGGGAGGTGAAAGCAAACCCCAAGGGATTCTATCAAATGTATCAAACTAAAACACGAGAAAAGACTGGACCAATGCAGTCATATACCGGCGAGCTAACTGATAACGACGGAGAAATGAGCAATAATCTGAATAAATATTTTTCAACAGTTTTCACCACCGAAAATTTAAACATGATACCCATGGCACGGACTCTATACAGAGATTGCGAAGAAAATAAAGTAGGCGAGATAGTAGTGACCAGTAACGATGTTAATAAGCAACTAGAGGGTACTAGACAAACTAAAGCCTAATAAGTCACCAGGTCCCGATGAGATATTTGCCAGAGTATTAAAGAAATGTAAGGAAGAGCTTAGTATGCCCTCAGCAAAGTTGTTTAGCATGTCCTTAAAAACGGGTGCAGTACCAGAATCCTGGAGGATAGCGAATGTAATACCGATTTTCAAGAAGGGAGATAGATCACTATCCTCTAACTACCGACCAATCAGTCTAACATCAATTGTAGGCAAATTATTGGAAGCAATCATTTCAAACTCTATTCGAAATCACCTGGAGAAGCACAAGTTGATCAATGATTCCCAACATGGCTTCACAAGCGGGCGTTCATGTCTAACTAATCTATTAGCATTCTTTTCACCTGTTTTCGAATTAGTGGACGAGGGGCACAATTATGACGTGGTGTATCTCGACTTTAGCAAAGCCTTCGACAGAGTCCCCCACGAAAGACTAATAACAAAAGTGGAGGCTCATGGCATCAAAGGAGATATTCTAAAATGGATTAGGGCGTGATTACAGGACAGGAAACAGCGAATAAGCATTAACGGCACTGAATCCCATTGGAGCAACGTCGCTAGTACAGTTCCCTAAGGCTCAGTTCTTTGACCATTATTATTTATTATATACATAAACGACATAGATATCGGCGTAGACGGCAACATAAGTAAATTTGCTGATGACACTAAAATTGGGCGTGTAATTAAATCTGACGATGACTCCGTAAAACTACAGGAAGATATAAAAAAAAATTTTGAATATTCTGAAAAATGGCAGATGAGATTCAATGTGGACAAATGTAAAGTACTCAGTATTGGAGATGTAAACATGGAAACCAGATACTAGAAGAACAACGATGCTATTGAGAAATCCAACCGCGAAAAAGATATAGGAGTAATGATAATTAGGAATGTTAAGCCAAGTAAGCAATGTGTATTTGCTCGAAACAAGGCTAATAGAGTACTTGGGTTCATACAAAGGAGTGTTAGTTACAAGACTAGCGAGGTCATCTTAAAACTATATCTTGAGCTTGTGAGACCCCACTTGACTTAAGCAGTTCAATTCTGGTCACCGTATTACAGAATGGATATGAAATCCTTGGAAAGAATTCAGAGGAGAATGACACGACTAATCCTGAGCATTAGGAACCTTGAGTACAGAGACAGGTTAAAGCTTCTTAATTTGCACTCCCTCAAGAGACGTAGAGTAAGGGGCGATATGATCAAGGTGTATAATTGGAAGTCAGGGCTGAACAAAAGGACATTACAAAGGTACTCAAACTATCCAGCCAGGAGCGAACTCGTAACAATGGTTTTTTATCAGACAAATTTAGATTTAGGCGCGAAATAGGTTAACATTGGTTTGGAAATAGAGTAGTTACCAAGTATCATCATAAACTCGAATATGCTGGATAGCTTCAAACATAGTTTGGATGGATATATGAGCAATGGAATTGCCCAGTATGGGCCAATAGGCCCGCTGCAGTTTCCTCCATTGTTATGTTCTTATGTTCTTATGTTTCCCGTCGGTTTGCATGAGCTTCCTTTACACGCTGTATGTTCTTGCAGCCTTCTGTTTTATGGTATGGGGACCCCTGTAGTACACACCATTTATTCGGGGTGCCCTTAGGTGATGTAGGCATTGTATTTTAGGTGTAGTATCCTTATGGACTTTTTGGTTTAGTTGGATACTCTGGATTTTTAAAGTCCAGGGAGAATCCTTTCCCGTAATCTTGCCACGGGCTGGGTGGGTATTTGTCCTTTTGTCCTCCAAACCAACACTTAGCTGTGGCATGTCCCTTACGTTTGCAGATTTTGCAAAAAGGTGCCTTTTTGGGTTTGGTTCCTGTGGTAGTTTGTGGTTGTTCCTTAGAACTGGTTACAGAGCCCTAGGAGTAGTTATATTTCTTTTTCCTATCTGCTTTGCACGTAGTTTCTTATCGCACCATGACAAACTGTTGAAACTCATGGATCTTGTAGAAATTTTACCTAGTTATTTTTCCTTCATCAAACCAATTTGAGGATGTAATGTAAGTTTTGAGGTCCATCACAGTGTGTCCGGCTAGAGCCTGTGCTTCCTGTGCGTCCATGAGCAAAACACACTGGTATTTGTACGCTCTGCCATCTTGAAGACCCAAGTGAGCGTCCTTTTGTTCCTGACCTGATAAAGGATATGAAATGGTCCCTAAGTGTTTTATAGTCAGGGATTTCATCCTCAAAGGCTGTAGCGTGTATCATTCTATGTGGCCGACTACTGGTTTTGACGTTGCTCCAGACGTAAGAGATTTTATCTCTGTCGTTAGTAACATCATTGTTTCGCAGTAAGTCTTCACACTCATGCAGAAATATTAAGGTATCAAAATTTGCATCTTTGCTTGTAAATTCTCGTACCTTGATGTTATTTGGAAGTATTTTTATAGTTTAATAGACTGATGAGGTCTGTGGGTTAGTAAAACCACCTGTAGGCATTTTTGCTGTGTTGGTTAAAACACTTGCATTGTTAACATGTAAAGGTAATGGGTAAGTGTTATCTGACCTAAGTTGTCTACTGTGTAAGTCCTCGAACTGAGAATCTATGAAATTTTCACAGCTAGTTAAGGAGTCAGTAGGTGTTAACTCTATTTGGCTAATTTGTGGTAATTCTTCACTAGCAGTTGCGGCTAGCTCCTGTGAGTCTGTAGATGACTGACTATCTGAGTCTGAGTCACTAATTTCCTGTTTGAGACCCAAAAAATTTGGAAGAGGATCTATAAATAAGGATATGTATCACTTCACTTTCAGCATAACACACACTAAGTTGCCCACTCAAGGAATAATACAATAGCTTTTATAACGAGTTATGGAAATGAAGAGAAAGATAATTAAAAGTATATATACTTTGTGTGAATCCTCTCTTACTTTATTAATGTGTTTATTTAGTTTTGCTTTTAAGCCGTTGTGCATATGATTTATTTTATATTGACTACGTGTGAAGATTTCTGGAAGTTCACTTGTGTTTGTGTAGTCTGTAAAATAATGATTGTTTGTGATCTACCGGACCGAAGAATCCGTAGAATTTCGACGCCAGGTTGTGATGTCCAAAGTCGATGACATCCTACTCTGGGAAGGTTGACGTCACTCGTCTTGCAGCGATCAATCTCGGGGCTGACCTTTCTTGAGGCAATCAACCTGGGGGTGACCTTTCTTGTGGTGATCAACCTGGGGCTGAACTTTCTTGCAGCAATCAACTTGGGGCTAACATTTCTTGCGGCGATCAACCTGGGACTGACGTTTCTTGTGGCGATCAACCTGGGGCTGACCTTTCTTGCAGTGACCAACCTAGGGCTTGATTGTGTAAGCAAGAGGCTGCTTGCTTGTCTGCTTGTCTGGAACCACGATGCCAACCTTCCTAGTACTCCTGTGTTATAATGCTGGCTGCTGGTTAGCTGGCTGTCTGGTTGGCTGGCCGTTAGCTGGCTGGGACACTAAGACAACACTCGGGTAGGCTCGATTGATATCGGCTCACTCGAGTTAATAATAATAATAATAAATAACGGTTTATTGAAAGAGCATGGCAGCTGGAAGGATGAAAATATACCATAACATAAATGGGGAATGGGTCTCTTGATTTACAAATGATGTCAATGAAATCAAAATAGCAAGTGAATCCAAGGCGAATCCCAAGGGATTTTTCCAAGTATATAGAACAAAAGTCAAGGACAAAGTTGGGCCTTTAAAGTCAGGTAGGGGAGAAGTGATAAATGGCAGTAAAGAAATAAACAAAGCATTGAACAACTACTTCTTGTCAGTTTTCACAGAAGAAATTCGCGAGGAAATTCCAGAGGTGGAACTGATATTTAGGGGAAAGGAAGAAGAGAAATTGAAGAATATCACTATCAGAAAAGAGGATGTTCTTAAGAGGATAAATAAACTAAAGAAGACAAAATCCCCAGGGCCGGACGAAATTTTCCCTCGAGTCTTGAAAGAGTGTAGGGAACGGATTAGCGGACCCCTTGTAAATTTATTTACAAAATCATTAGACACCGGAGTTGTGCCAGACTTGTGGAAACAGGCAAATGTAGTACCCATTTTCGAAAAGGGAGACAGAGCATCAGCGTCAAATTACCGGCCGATCAGTTTGACGTCAGTAGTGGGGAAATTTCTTGAATCAATTATAGCAGATAGCATCCAATGGCATCTAGAGAAAAGCAAATTAATCTACGACTCTCAACATGGGTTTGCAAAGGGAAAATCTTGTCTAACAAATCTGCTGACGTTTTATAGGAAAGTCTTCGAGGTAGTAGATAATGACGAAAATTACGATGTTATTTACTTAGACTTTAGCAAAGCATTTGACAGAGTACCGCATCAGAGGCTTCTGAGAAAATTTAAGGCTCATGGTATCGAGGGGAAAGTATTAAATTGGATAAAATCATGGCTCACCGATAGAACGCAGAGGGTCAGCGTAGATGGTGTTAAATCTGAGTGGGGCCGTGTAACCAGTGTGGTTCCCCAGGGGTCAGTACTAGGCCCACTCTTGTTCATAATCTACATAAACGATCTAGATACTGGGATCAGCAGTGACATAAGAAAGTTTGCGGATGACACCAAAATAGGGAGGCAGATTAATTCAGGGCAGAATGCAAATGCGTTACAGGAGGATGTAAATAAACTGCAGGGGTGGTCTGAAAAATGGCAAATGAAATTCAACACCAGCAAGTGCAGCCTACTTAATATTGGAAGAACGAATACTGATAATGTATACAGCCTTAACAACATCAACCTAGAGAAGCCGACTTGTGAAAGAGACCTAGGGGTACTTGTAAGCCCGGACCAACGGCCTAGAAAACAGTGCGTTAATGTTCAAAATAAGGCAAACAGAGTATTGGGTTTTATATCTAGAAGTGTAAGTAACAAGAGTGCAGAGGTCTTATTGCAACTATATCTTGCGCTAGTCAGGCCGCACCTCGATTATGCGGTTCAGTTTTGGTGCCCTTATTATAGAATGGATATCAATTCACTAGAGTCGGTGCAGCGAAGAATGACAAAAATGATTCTGGGACTTAGAAACCTTCCATATCAGGATAGGTTAAAGAAACTTAACTTGCATTCCCTAGAAAGACGAAGAGTGCGGAGAGATATTATAGAAGTATTCAAGTGGGTGAAAGGAATCAATAAAGGTGATATAGATAAATTTCTTATAATATCCGAGCAGGATAGGAATCGGAACAACGGATTTAAGTTGGATAAGTTTAGGTTTAGGAGGGAGATAGGAAGGAACTGGTTTACAAATAGGGTGGTGGACGAGTGGAACAAGCGTAGCAACTTTGTAGTAAGTGCTGGAACGCCGGAAAGTTTCAAAAGGAGGCTGGTTATATTCACGGATGATAGAGAGTGGTAGTATCTCTCGACAGGAGCTGCCATGCACAGGCCAACCGGCCTTATTTTCTTAAGTTCTATGTTATGTACTATACCCCCACACCCATGAGCCACATACTATACCCCCACACACATGAGCAACATACTATACCCCACACATGAGCCACATACTATACCCCCACACACATGAGCCACATACTATACCCCTACACACATGAGCCACATACTATACCCCCACACATGAGTCACATACTACATCCCCACATATGAGCCACATACTATACCCCCACACATGAGCCACAAACTATACCCCCACACACATGAGCCACATACTATACCGCCACACATGAGCCACATACTATACCCCGAACATGAGTCACAAACTATACCCCTACACAAGAGCCACAGACTATACCCACACACATGAGCCACATACTATGCCACCTCACATGATCCACATACTATACCCCCTCACATGAGCCACAACCTATATACCCACACACATGAGCCACATACTATACCCCTACATACATGAGCTACATACTTGCCCCCACACATGAGTCACATACTATAACCCACACATGAGCCACATACTATACCCCACACATGAGCCACATACTATACCCCCACACATGAGCCACATACTATACCCCACACATGAGCCACATACTATACCCCCACACACATAAGCCACATACTATACCCCCACACACATGAGCCACATACTATACCCCTACATACATGAGCTACATACTTACCCCCACACATTAGCCACATACTATACCCCCACACATGAGTCACAAACTATACCCCCACACATGAGCCACATACTATACCCCCACACATGAGCCACATGCTATACCCCCACATATGAGCCACATACTATACCCCCACATATAAGTCACATACAATACCCCCACACATGAGTCACAAACTGTACCATCACACACATGAGCCACATACTATACCCCAACACACATTAGCCACATACTAGACCCCCACACATGAGCCACATACTATACCCCCACACATGAGCCACATACAATACCCCCACATATGAGCCACATACTATGCCCTTACATATGAGCCACATACTATACCCCCACACACATGAGCCACATACTATACCCCCACACATGAGCCACATACTATACCCCCACACATGAGTCAAAACTATACCCCCACACTCATGAGTCACATACTTACCCCCACACATGAGCCACATACTATACCCCCACACACATGAGCCACATACTATACCCCCACACATGATCACACCTCGGATCAAAAGACTTATGCAACAGAGAGACAGAGCCTTTCCTCTCAATGACCACATCCGCTACAGGTCCCTTCGCAACCGAGTCTTCCGCGAAATACGCACTGCAAAGAAGTCCCACTACCCAACCAAATTACAACACCTGAAGCAGACCAACATCAGTCAATGGTATTGTAATGGTCATGATGATCGTGATGACGGCTAACCTGAAAACCTTAAGGATTCATATTACGCTCAAACGTCCACAAAACCTTTCGAGTCCCCCAGTGGAAACGTTCCCCGTTTTCTATGTTTTCCCCGTCTTGGTCTATGGGAGTAGACGCTGTATGCTGGGACCTGTTGCCATCCAAACCCTTGTAATCAATTTAATTGTGCTTTCGATAGCTGAGTCAGAGCATTGTTAGTGAAGATGATAATAGAGAATGAAAATGAGTTCATAGTCCCAATTTCAACGTCAGAGTGTACCGTGAATTAATTCATCGGAATAGAAGTAGGTGGACTCCCTGGTCTGTTTTGAGTGAGGGCGCCACGGGCATTTCAACCGTTAGTAAGTGCCCGTCCCTTCATCCATACAGATAGGCCAATCCACGCTATGTTGTAATTTGCCCTTCTTTAAGTGATTTGACCCAATTAATAGTTGATTGTGCAAGTGTTACAGTAATGTAGTTGATATGCTCTGGGTGAAGTCATATTTACGTCTTTAACGTCCCCTGAAACGTGATGTTGTTGTCACAGTTAGTAAGTGCCCGTCCCTTCATCCATACAGGTCCCCTGACGCTGATTCCCGTTTGTCTCCCGATCCCATTGTGATTCTTGAATCGCTCTACCATCCAACAACGGCCTCGGATGTATTAGATGTCCAGCCGGGATCATATATGAGAAGATGGCACCGATGCGGCCGGATTAATGTGCCCCAAGGCTTCGTTGGGCCAGACCCCAGACCCGCCATGTGTCTGGCTACTCCACAATAACAAAGGCCGCGAGCCCTAGTGTTCTCCCCTGGGTTACTCCTTGGAAGTATATGTTCACAGAGAGTGTTATAACGTATATTTTCCCCTTTGATTTCATATTAATAAACTTGTTCTTTGAGAATTTTAGGTGTATTCATTTCTCCCACAGTATTTTACCTTTATTTCCATCCAAGTGACCTGATACCAAAATTACCATACTCACGTGCCTAGACCCTCGTCCATGCTACCCAAGAATAGGTGACGGAACTGAGTAGAGTAAGAACTAAGAGAAGTAAATAAGATGAGGGTGGTGTAGAAACAGAGAGGGAGTCGGGCCCCCTCACATTGGTGACAGACCAAGAATCCGCCCCCTCACATTGGTGGCAGCTCAAGAATGCGCCCCCTCACAGTATGGTAAGCTTAAAGAACTCTGTGGACTAAACAATAAGACACACCCCCTCCCCTTCCTTAGCCATCTCACTAATGTTGACGCAGCTGAACAAACAAATAACCATTTCGCTACTATATGCCAGACGCTCCCCCGGCTTGACACAACCACTCTCCCTGCTTACCTACCAGCCCCCCTTCCCACTGACTTAGTAGAAGAATTTGAAGTAGCAAAACGCCTGGACAAACTAAAATTAAAACGCTCTACCACCCCCATTGACTTACCAATGAAACTCTTCAAGGAGTTCTCCCCGGAGCTTGCAAAACCCCTATGCTCCATCATCAATGCTTCTCTCAGTCAAGCCAGATGCCCAGCTGACTGGAAGACCTCTTATGTATCACCAGTGCCCAAGTCAACCAGCCCACAATCCTTAAATCAGCTACGACCTATTGCAATCACCCCAATACCCAGCCTAATCTGTGAAAGTTTTGTGTTCGACTGGGCTTATGCTGATATTGCAGGAGTCGTAGACCCTCAGCAATTTGGCAACATGAAAACTTCCTCCACCACTCACTGTCTTGTCAGCTTTCTCGATTACATATACCGCCATCTCGAGAAACCAAAAACGTCTGTAGCTGTCGCCTTCATTGATTTCACTAAAGCGTTCGACCTAGTCGACCACAATATAATCATCAACAAAGCTATTGACCTCGGGCTTCGGAGAAGTCTTATACCATGGCTTACAGACTTCCTCAGTGACCGACGCCAAGCTGTACGCTTCCGAGGGGCTGTCTCCACCTTTCAGTCACTCACTTGTGGCGTCCCCCAAGGCACCAAGATGGGACCACTCTGCTTCCTTATGCTCATCAATGATGCCCTAAGAGAAACCCCTGCTCGCTGGAAATATGTCGACGACTCCACCATTGGGATCAGCGTCAACAATTCTGCTCCCAACTATACCACCCTTCAGGATTTATTGAACAGTCTCCAAAACTGGGCCACCAACAACCATGTCACCATCAACCATACCAAGACCATGGTTATGCACATCAACCTCTCCTCCGACATTGTCCCACCTCCCTCCATTACTCTAGGTCCGAACACACTCCAGGTTGTAGATTCCACGAAGCTCCTCGGCGTCACCATAGACAACAAACTAAATTGGAAACCACAAGTCAGTGAAGTTATCAAATCCTCCAGTTTCCGTCTCCACCTCCTCCGCCGACTCAAGTCCCTCGGAGTTCCTGCACACGAGCTCCTCAGTGTTTACACAACATTCATACTTCCCAAGCTCACCTATGCCTCCCCCACCTGGTCTTCCTCCCTAAATGCCACACAACATAAACACCTAGAAAGTGTGCAAAAGAGGGCATGCAAGATTATTCTCTCCCCTTCCTACTCCACATATCAAGAAGCGCTCAACACACTGACCCTTTCGACTCTCACTGACCATCACCACGACCTCATCTGCAAATTTGGTAAGAAGCTTCTACACCATCCGCGACACCGGGTCCTACTACCACCTGAGATCCCTAGTCCGAGAATTGCTGTTCTACACCACAACCGCATCCAGCCCATACGTGCACGAACTGATCGCTATAAGAACAGCCCAGTCCCAACCATTGTAAAAATTATCAATACCTTGTAATAAATCAGTGTATTCACTCCCAGTAAACACTACTCCTTGCACTGTCACTATGTTGAAATGAACTGTAGTTTGAGCTTTTCCCCATCTAGTTATTATATGTCTTATTTGTGTCACTTATGTTACTTGTATATTATTTGTAATTCGTAACCCATTCCCCAAATATGCAACTGTATATTTTCAGCCTTCTGGCTGCCAAGCTCTTTCAATAAACCGTTAATTATTATTATAATTTATTTTTATTATGAGTCACAAACCACACATGAGCCACATACTACCCCCACACATGAGTCACATACTATACCCCACGCATGAGCCACATACTATACCCAAACACCCATGAGCCACATACTATACCCCCACACATGAGCCACATACTATACCCCCACACATGAGCCACATACTATACCCCCCATATGAGCCACATACTATACCCCCCACACATGAGCCACATACTATACCCCCACACATGAGTCACAAACTATACCCCCACACATGAGTCACAAACTATACCCCCACACATGAGCCACATACTATACCCAAACACCCATGAGCCACACACTATACCCCCACACATGAGCCACATACTATACCCCCACACATGATCCACATACTATACCCCCCATATGAGCCACATACTATACCCCCACACATGAGCCATATACTATAACCCACACATGAGTCACAAACTATACCCCCACACATGAGTCACAAACTATACCCCCACACATGAGCCACATACTATACCCCCACACATGAGCCACATACTATACCCCCCATATGAGCCACATACTATACCCCCCATATGAGCCACATACTATACCCCCACACATGAGCCACATACTATACCCCCACACATGAGTCACAAACTATACCCCCACACATGAGCCACATACTATACCCCCACACATGAGCCACATACTATACCCCCCATATGAGCCACATACTATACCCCCCATATGAGCCACATACTATACCCCCACACATGAGTCACAAACTATACTCCCACACATGAGTCACAAACTATACCCCCACACATGAGCCACATACTATACCCCCACACATGAGCCACAAACTATACCCCCACACATGAGCCACATACTATACCCCCCATATGAGCCACATACTATACCCCCACACATGAGCCACCTACTATACCCCCACACATGAGTCACAAACTATACCCCCACACATGAGTCACAAACTATACCCCCACACATGAGCCACATACTATACCAACACACATAAGCCACATACTAATCCACCTCTCATGAGCCACATAATATACCCCCTCACATGAGCCACATACTATACCCCCACACACATGAGCCACATGCTATACCCCACACATGAGCCACATACTATACCCCCACACACATGAGCTACATACTATACCTATTCACACAAGCCAAATACTATACCTCAACACATAAGCCACATACTATACCCCACACACATGAGGCACATACTATACCACCACACATGAGCCACATACTATACCCCCACACATGAGTCACAAACTATACCCCCACACATGAGCCACATACTGTACCCACACACATAAGCCACATACTAATCCACGTCACATGAGCTACATGCTACACCCCTCACATGAGCCACATACTATACCCCCACACATGAGCCGCATACTATACCCCCACACATGAGCAACATACTATACCCCCACACATATGAGTCACATACTATGCCTATTCACACGAGCCACATACTATACCTCTACGCATAAGCCGCATACTATACCCGCTCACATGAGCCATATACTATACCCCCCATACACATGAGCCATATACTACTCCTCCACACATGAACCACATACTATACACCTACACACATGAGCCACATACTATACCCCGACACATGAGCCACATACTATACCCCCTCACATGAGTCACATACTATACCCCCTACACACATGAGCCACATACATGAGCCAAATACTATACCTATTCACACTAGCCACATACTATACCTCTACCCATAAGACATATACTATAATCCCTCACATGAGCCACATACTATTCCCCCACACACATTAGCCACATACTATACCTCCACACATGAGTCACATGCTATATCCCCACACATGAGCCACATACTATACCACCTCACATGGCCCACATACTATACCCCCTCACATGAGCCTCATATTATGCCCCCACACACATGAGCCACATACTATACCCCCACACACATGAGCCACATACTACCCCTCCACACATGAGCCACATACTATACCCCCTAACATGAGCCACATACTATACCCCCACACACATGAGCCACATACTACACCTTCACACATGAGGCACATACTATACCCCCACACACATGAGCCACATACAATACCACCACACACATGAGCCACATACTATACCCCCACCTTTTGAGCCACATACTATACCCCCACACACATGAGCCACATACTATACCCCCACACATATGAGCCACATACTATACCTATTCACACGAGCCACATGCTATGCCTCTATGCATAAGCCACATACTATACCCCCTCACATGAGCCACACACTATACCTTCTCACATGAGCCACATACTATACCCCATACACATGAGACACATACTAATCCTCCACACATGAGCCACATACTATACCCCCACACACATGAGCCACATACTGTACCACCACACATATGAGCCACATATTATACCTATTCACACGAGCCACATGCTATGCCTCTATGCATAAGCCACATACTATACCCCCTCACATGAGCCACACACTATACCTTCTCACATGAGCCACATACTATACCCCCATACACATGAGACATACTAATCCTCCACACATAAACCACATACTATACCCCCTCACATGAGCCACATACTATACCTTCTCACATGAACCACATACTATACCTCCACACACATGAGACACATACTAATCCTCCACACATGAGCCACATACTATACCCCCTCACATGAGCCACATATTATACCCCCACACACATGAGCCACATACTACACCTTCACACATGAGCCACATACTATACCCCGACACATGAGCCACATACCGTACTCCCATATATGAACAACCTGGTTAAGACCGCCAATCTCTGACGTCCAGTAGCCCAGGAGCTTTGAGTGAGCCGTCCTGAGGTGTAATTCTTCAGCCGTGAGCGCCAGGACGTCCTTCATCTGTTGATTATTATTATTATTACAATTATTATTATTATTATTATTATTATTATTATTATTATTAACGGTATTACAATTATTATTATTATTATTATTATTAACGTGGTATTCGACTACATTTTCATGGAAGAAATTTATCGTCAAAAGTTTGCATCAACTATTTCCTCTATAGTTAAATGTGGCCCGAGTGTAGTTTACCTACAGACTATTCTGGTATAAACTGCTGTGAGTTGACAATGCAGCAGGGCGGATCCAGGGGGATCCTGGGATCCGGATCCCCCTTTTCACCAGAAAAGTCCAATACTTTTCTTTAATTCCATATTGTACTCTGCTATTTTTGCATAGTAAAATGTAATTATTATATTGACCTCAGAATATCTTCTAATATCAAGTGCACATGGCTTCAAAATGGCCTTAAAATGCCCATGATATTGGTCAGATTTCAAACAAATTTCTTGGAGGCTTACAGCGCCTCCCCCCCCTTAACCCCCCCCCCCCCCCAGCCTAATGGGCGAGCTGTGCTCGCCATGTTCCCCCATCCAAAACTTCTTGGACACCTCCATTTGATATTCCTGGATCCGCCCCTGCGCAGTAAGCGTCGTGCGTCAATGTGGAGAGTAAAATTCACTGTCGATACATGACTTTCAAGGGTTTCTGCTCCTCTTGATAAATGGATGAAAAGAATTTTAGGATCGTGTGAAGATCAGGCAACCTCGCTTGTTTCACCTGATAACACTGGTCAACAAAGTTTTTGTTGCATTGCTATAAACACTTGATTCTACCTAATTTGGGTGTGCTGATCTCATATCTGAAGTTAGTTTCTTTCTGTAAGCTCTAGTTTTTTTGCAATCAAGGTATTTTGAAATTTCAAAATTTCGTCTTCGTCTTATTGACCTCGTCGTCTATCTTGAAAAATATGTCATTAAACTGTCATTAAATTAGCTGGGTAATAAACAATAAAATATTACATATTCTAAATTTATTCAACAACACAATTTGAAACATGTTCCATCTAAAACAAAGGTTGAAATTTGTATAAACTCATTGTTAGGTAAGAAATTTGTTACTATGAGGAGACAAAGCCCAATCACATTTTAGCCAGGTAGGAATTTGCGCTTGACGCTCTTGCGTTTGTGAAATGTCTCAGGGCACTCTCGTTTAATGCTCCAGCAGTAGTCTGCCATCATATGTTTGTCCCATCTCCCTTGGTAGCGGTCTTCCATGGTCTTGAGATCCTGATGAAACCGCTCGCCTTGCTCGTCACTTACTGCCCCTAGGTTCTCAGGGAATCTATCAAGATGACTATATAGGAAATGGAGTTTGACACTCATATTACATCCAAGGTCATGAAAGGCTGACAACATGGTTGCTACAAGGGTTTCATAGTTGTCAGCCTTTTTATTACCAAGAAAGTTTTCCATTACCGCCACAAATGAAAGCCATGCACCCCTTTCCTTGTCGTCCATCTTTCTGACAAAGTCTTGATCACGTACAAGTGCACGAATTTGTGGTCCATCAAACACACCTGCCTTTATCTTCTCAAATGACAAAGCAGGGTGAGCAGAGACTATGTGTTGGAAGCATTCACCATCAGTATTTAATGCTCTGACAAACTGTTTCATCAGGCCCAGCTTGATATGGAGAGGAGGAAATATGATCTTTTCTCGACTGACGATTGGATCATTGACAATGTTTGGCATACCAGCTTCCAGAGTCTCACGTAAGGGCCACTCCTTCAGGTTCCAATGCCTGTCTCTAGCTCGGCTGTCCCACATGCAAAGAAAGCAGGGATACTTTGTAAATCCTCTTTGTTGGCCAAGAAGGAAGTTCACCATTTTGAGGTCAACACAAATTGTCCAGTTGTGCTCATGGTATTTTAGCAGGTGAATCACAGTTTTAATGTCATTATACTCCTCTCGTAAGCACACAGAATGACCCACTGGAACAGCTGCATAGACATTACCATTATGTAGTAGCACACACTTCAGGCTACGCTTACAACTATCTAGACATAATCGCCAGTCATTTGGACTATACAATGGAATCCCTAATTCCTGGAGAAGACCCGGGATATTATGACAGTAAACAAACTTATTCTCCTCTGTAAAGAATGGCACAAAATCCTGTTCCCGCTTTCTGAAGTCTGAAACTTTTGTGGTCTGGTTCAGTAGAGCCTTTTCTTGCAACCTAGAAGCTAGAACTTCTGCTGCATTTTTGGAGAGACCCAAATCACGCACAAGGTCATTCAGCTCTGGCTGACTAAACTTCTGAGGGTTGATGACTCTGGTGTACCATCAGAAGAATCGTCGGAATCTGCAAGTATTTCTTGAGTTTCATGTTCACTCTCTTGGCCTTTGTCGCTTCCCTCCTCTTCAGCTGGAGACAACCCATTAAAAACTGGAACTGGTAGCTCATCAGAGTGCAAAGTAGGTCGAATTGCTGAAGGGATACTAGGATACGATATTTTATGTCTGTTTTTCTTGCCAACACCCTTCGTATTGATCAGACAAAAATAGCAGTCAGTTGTGTGGTCCTTCGGTTCTCGCCAGGTCATGGGAATTCCGAACGGTAAGCCCTTACGTTTTCCTTTTGTCCAGTCACGCAGCATTTCTTCGCAGTTATGACACACAGCATGTGGAGCCCATTTTTTGTCTTGGTCGCCAAGAGTAAGTCCGAAGTACGCTTTATAGCCGCGCCTCACAAACGATGTTATATTGCGCCTCTGACGAATAAGCGTGAAGTATCCACAAATATAACAGAAGGCATCAGGTTTGTTCACACATTGATTTCTCTTTGTAGCCATGACCAAATCTGAAAGAAAAAACAGACAAAATTATATCTCCCTATTGATACCATAATCGTGTAATTAATTAATTTGACCGCAAACGGCTAGAATGTAAAACCTCAAATTACATGAAAACTGGAGCATGCAGAACAAAACTGGTTTCAAATATGAAATCAGCAGATCAAAAATGGTAAGAAACAGTAAAGAAATCTCATGCAACTGGGAATTATAAAAAATTTGTTGTCCTGTGTTATAATTCAACACTCTAACGCTTCCTCGAGGTGGGGGTGGGTTAGATTAGGTTATATTGAGTTATATTACCTTGCGTTAGCATTAGAGCGGTTAATCTTAAGGTGAAGTTACCTGGACGCTACTGGGGTGTTTAAATCTTTCCTCTAGGTCGGGCGGCCTACAACCATTCCCAAATGACAAGATTTATATATTTTTTATTTTTTGAGTTGTGCTCATTGCTGTGATTGACCATCCAAAGGCAAACCAGAGAGTGTAGTATTGTGCCTTTAGTTAAGACAGTTCACAGGGACACCAGTGACCATGGACGAGGTTGTAAATAATTAAAGTGAAAAACAAATTAGAGCAAGCAATTAAGGCACCACTGCCAGCAGTAACCAAGTCGTATTATTGGTGCCACAAAGACTTTCATTTTGTTTTTGTGTGTGTGCTTTCTCAAGGACTGAAACTGTGCCTACAATCCACCATTTATTGGGAGATACTGTGTACACAGTGATAGCACAAAGAGATATATTCGTTGATGAGAACTGGAAAGGAAAATATAAGGAAATAATGGTTTAAAAAAGGCCGTGATATCCAGAACGGCATTCTATTGCCGCCAAGGAGAAAGTTTTGTTTGTTTGTTTTTTTTTGTTTTTTTTTATAAAGGACTGAGTGGGCATATGATCCGTCATTCATAGCAAGATACAGTGTTCATAGGGATAGCACATAGATACCAACAACTCGTCGAGGAGAACTGAAAAAAAAACCACAAGATAACTCAAACTGTCTTGGACGGCAACATTGGACGAATGAGGGGAGTTTAAAACCAGCAGAGGGCAGCTAAGTTTTGTTTTTTGTTTTTTCTTTTTAAATAACATTGAATTGCCACAAGGGCACGATCACTCCCACATCTCACTTTATTTAGACTTCAATTAGTAGATGTGATTATAACGGAAGTCATCCCACTGAGGAGAAAAAATTCTTGGTCAGAAGAAACTAATTATGCTAGCCCAGGGGGTGGCCCTTGTCATAACGGCCTATACCCAGGCAGCGGAGCAGGGTTTTTAAGGGGACCTTGACGCTAATGCCCTGCTAACAAGACACAGATTAGAAGCAATTATCATAGTAGTAATAAGGATCACTACTATTATTAATATTAAGCCGACGATTAGAAGTACATCGCACGGTAAACTGATGGTCTTAAGGCTGTGTAGATCTGTACAGAATCTGCACGACCCCCCCACCCTCCTCCCCAAAAGCAACAACCATGAGGGGTATGAAACCTGGGGCTGAAGCGGCACCAGGAAATCTATTGACATGTGATAACTGCAGGGCGACGACAGTTGTAGATTGTACAGACCTGACGAGTGAGAGTTCAATGGTTGGTTGTGGATTCGCAACGTGAACGTCTTTTGTTTGTGACGTCATTTCTGTTCGTTTTGTTTACCTCCCAAGCTGCGTGGTGTCAGTATCGGGCTGGCAGTGATAAGCTGAGTATCTCCTTTCTTATTACACAGCATATTTCTAGTGGTATAACGTGTGAACCTTGCTCGACTTTTAGAATACCAAGTACAGTATTATATGAAAGATTGTTGTTGATCATATTTTAGAATTCCACGGAAAATAACTTTCTTATTTATGAGGTTTCGTGTGGTGGGTGAGTTGTTCATGGTAGTTGCTAAACTAAATAAGTGTTTAGTCTTTACTTTTATGTTCATTAATTTGTCACTTGGTTGAGTCACTTTTGATCAGATTTAATTTGTATTTGTTTATTTTTGTACATAACTGATATATTTGTTTTATTGTTTGTTTGTTAATATATTCTGTAATTAAAACTACTAAATGAATTTCAATATACCCCATAGTAATGAGGTAATGATTTTGGTGGGATCTATTCCTTAGATCTATTCCCTTGTATTATAATACAAAGAGAAATTGAATTTGTGATTTGTTACACCCTAAGAGGCCCAAGGGTCGTAACAAAATTGGCGACCTTGCCTGGATAGATCCCTTTATTACTCATTAACTATTGGGAATATTTAGATATAGGGATTCTTTACTGATTAATCATAGCTACTTTCGATGTTGAGGAATTTGTTGAGAATCCATCCGTGAAAATGTTGAAAGACTGTGTTCTACGAAAGTATGATTAGATGAAACTTGCTGATACATATGAAATTGAGTATCAACATAGTCAAAAGAAGTCTGAGATTCAAAATGCAGTTCTAACTGAACTTGTGAATGAAGAGGTGCTACCGAAGGGGGCACTGACTTTGCGTTCATTTGACCCCAGGGAAGCTGTAGCGATAAGAAAGCTAGAAATGGAACATGAGTTGACTTTGAAGGAAAGAGAAAAAAAGGAAAGAGAGCGTGAAAGGCAGCATTAAATAGCGTTAGCACAGGTTAGCAGTAGAAGACGAGACTTACAGGCTTTGTCTTTAGAATCTGAGACAAAATTGTTTGATGTGACAAAGCATTTGAGGGGCGCTGGTGGTAGAAGCGGTACCGATTCCCGGGCCGGCGGAATTTGTTTGGACACTCTTCCTAGTCCCTTTGGTCCCTGTTCACCTAGCAACAAAGTAGGTACCTGCTGTAAATCGAAAGTTGCGAGTTCGTATTCAGGGACAAGTTGTTGGAGCTTCCAATAACTTGCTTAGAAATAAACCATTGACTCTTCAGGCCTCTACGCCCTTGACTCTTCAGGCCTCTACGCCCTTAACTCATGAGACATAATGCAAGCATGAACTTAGCAGGCTTCCCTGTTGGGCGCTGTAAACGCTCCTGCGCTTCACCTTACACAAGGATACACCGTGGGGTTCCCCCCCCCCCCCCCCCCAAAAAAAAAGCATTTGAGACTTATGCTTGCTTTTGACGAGGAGGATCCAGAAGAGTTTTTCATGCAGTTTGAGAAAATTGCAAAGTCTTTTCAGTGGCCTGAAGAGTCGTGGATTGTTATGATTCAAAGTGTGCTCACTGGGTCAGCTCGTTCAGCATTTCTGTCTTTGTCAAGTGAAGTTTGTCGTAGCTATAAGCTAGTGAAAGAAGAAATTCTTAAGGCGTATGAACTCATTCCTGAAACATATAGAGTGAAATTTAGGACTATGAGAAAGACTGGTGTACAGTCGTATATAGAATTTGTTTTTTCATTGAGTAAAATGTGTGGAAGGTGGATAAAGTCTAGCAAGGTAGAAACTTTTGAGGAACTTGTTCAGTTGATGATTTTAGAACAGTTCAAAAGAGCCTCGCCAAGAGATATACAATTGTACTTAGGAGAGAGATATTAGTAATGTCCATAAAGCTACCGCATTAGCTGATAGCTATGCCCTTACTCACAAAATGCATCCTGTTAAATCTCAAAATGATTCAGGTGGAAAGGGTTTTATAACCAAGGAAAAGGGTGGTAGGCAGGACAGTAGTGCTGCTTCTTCTAGTAAAGTAAATTTTCGTGGAAACTCAGGTGAGTTTTCCAAGACCTATGCCAAGACTAAAGCATTTGTCTGTTTTTACTGTAAGAAACCAGGTCATGTGGTTGCGAATTGCCTAAATTGGAAGCAAAGAAGGAAGAGCCAATGCTCTCATTCGGACCTCTGGAGAAGTTTGACAAAACTTTAGTTAGTAATCGCCCAAATGAGGATTCTTTTGAACCTTTCATGTTTGATGGTTCAGTTGCAGTTGAAGAATCAGGTGATCAGTACCCTGCGAAGATTTTGCGTGACACAGGTGCTTCTCACAGTGTTCTGTTAAAATGATCTGTTCCTCGCATGGAAGATTCCTATACTGGAGAGCATTTGGTGCTTAAGGTTGTTGGTGGGGTGATCACTGTTCCTTTGTGTAGGGTGTTTTTGAGAACTCCACTTGTGACTGGTTGGATGACTGTTGGTGTTCAAGATTCTCTTCCTGTGACAGGGGTTACCTTTTTGCTGGGTAATGATATTGCAGGAGCCAGCGTGGTGCCAGATCCTGTGGTATCTTCGACTCCTACAGTGAAGAATAATACTGGTTTAATTGAAGAAGAATACACAGATTTATTTCCTTTATGTGCGGTTACAAGGAGCCAGACTCTTCGGAATAAGGTACAGACGACTCTTCGGAATAAGGTACAGACCGTTCCTTCAGTTGACCCTGAGCTTTGTATTGCTGATAGTAGTACACCTGGCAATGATGAAAATGATTTAGGTATTGAGACTGTTTGGCAGTCAGGATGATTCATTTGATAGTGACATTGGAGGAGAGATGCGAGTGAAGCTAAAGATTCAATTAACATTCATTACCCAAAATCTGAAGCTGATCTCTCTTCTGGTGACAACATTACCATTCAGAAAATACCTGTCACTAGGTAAAAACTGATAGATGATCAGCAGAGTGACTCCGAATTAGCTGAACTATGTAGGAAGGCTGTGGATATGGAAGACGCGGCTCGCTTGTCTGTTTATTACTACATGGATTCAGGGTTACTTATGAGGAAGTTAAGGTCTGTATCTGATCATGCTGATGAGTGGAATGTTGTGCATCAGGTTGTGATTCTCATATGTCACAGGGGAGAAACCTTGAAATTAGCACACGACTTTTTGGGAGGACATTTAGGAGTTCGGAAAACATACAAAAAGATTTTGTCGCATTTTTACTGGCCTGGAATGAAATGTGATGTTGCCAGATACTGTAGAACTTGCCATGAATGTCAGATGGCTGGTAAACCGAATCAGGTCATAAAACCTGCTCCCCTAAAACCCATTCCTGTGGTAGATGAGCCATTTAGCAGGGTTATAATTGATTGTGTAGGTCTTCTCCCAAAAACTCGATGTGGCCACCAATATTTGTTAACAATCATGTGTACTACCACCAGGTACCCAGAGGCTATACCATTGCGAAACATCAAAGCAAAGAGTGTGGTAAAGGCTCTGACTAACTTCTTCACTAAATATGGCATTCCTAGAGTTGTACAGTCGGATCAGGGTACTAACTTCACTTCTTTCCTTTTCCAGCAGGTGATGAATGAATTGGGTATTAAGCAATACTTAGATTCTGCATCCCACCCTCAAACCCAAGGTGCCCTAGAGAGGTTCCACCAGACTTTTAAATCTATGCTTAGGACATACTGTATGGAGTCTGATAAGGATTGGGATGAAGGAGTGCCACTTATGTTGTTTGCAATAAGAGAGAGTCCCCAAGATTCCCTTGGATTCAGTCCCTTTGAAATGATTTTTGGTCATGCTGTAAGAGGTCCTATGACTGTGTTAAAGGAAAGTTGGATAAGTAATCAGATAAAAGCCCCTTTGTCAGTGTATGTAGAGAAATTTAAAGAGAAACTGAAGAGAGTAGGTGAGATTGCTCGTGAAAATCTGTCAGAAGTATAGGAGAAAATGAAAAAGCAATATGATGAGCATTGTCAAGCTAGAGAATTTAAGCCTGGAGATAGGGTTTTAGCACTCATACCCCTGTATAGAAATCCCCTTCAAGCTAAATATGAAGGTCCATTCACTGTAGTTAAGAAATTAAATGACCTCAACTATGTCATAGCGATTCCAGGCAAGAGAAATTGGAGAGTTTGACTCATATCAACAGGAGGTGGTCCCAGACACTGATTTCTAAGTGGATATCCCCATACAAATCTGTAATTCCAGTATATTGTGTGACCCTATCTCTAAAGTATTCCATCTTTCACAACAACAGTCTCAGGATGTGGTGCAACTGCTGCAGGAGTTCAAGCCACTCTTCGACGATGTGCCACGCCAGTGTTCTCTGCTGGAGCACGACCTGGTACTGCTGCCTGGCACATCTCCCATCAAGCAAGCACCCTACCGAATGAACCCTGATAAGCGGGAGAAGCTGAAGCAGGAGGTAGAGTATCAACTGGAACATGACCTGGTAGAGAGAAGCAGTAGTGCATGGGCGTCACCCTGTGTGCTGGAGCCTAAACCCGACGGAAGTGTCCGCATGTGTACTGACTACAGGAAGATCAACTTGGTGACACGTGCTGATGCATATCCATTGCCGCGCATCGACGACATCATCGATAGTGTGGGTCAAGCATCATTTGTCACCAAGCTGGATCTTCTCAAAGGCTACTACCAAATCAAACTCTCGGAAGAAGCAAAGCAGATTTCAGTTTTTGTCACTGCGGAGGGGCTGTGGCAATACAAAGTTATGCCCTTAGGCCTCAAAGGAGCACCAGCAACATTTCAGCGAGCAATGCATATAGTGACATCAGGTCTGCCTGGAGTGTGCGCCTATCTAGATGATCTGGTCATCGTCGGTGACACATGGGTACAACACATTGGCCGACTCCGTGAACTCTTCAATCGTCTAGCAGAGTTCAACTTCACCGTAAACCTACCCAAGAGTGAATTCGGACATGCCACCTTAATCTTCCTTGGTCATGTCATTGGACAAGGGAAAATTGCTCCAATTGATGCCAAGGTTGCCGATATTCTCAGTCTACCCGCACCTCACAATCGAAAGGCTCTCAGAAGATTTCTCGGGATGGCTGGATTCTACAGGCGGTTTAATCAAAACTTTGCCAGGATAGTTACTCCCCAGACAGATTTGGCCACCCCAAAAAGAAAGTTTGTGTGGACTGATGAATGTCAGACAGCATTCGAAAAGGTTCGTGGGTTGTTGGCGATGTCTCCTGTATTGCATCTCCCAGACTTTTAGAAACAGTTTGTGATACAATCGAATGCGTGTGACACAGGAGTTGGTGCTGTGTTAATGCAAAAAAAAGAAAAGATGGAATATTGCACCCGAACTGTTATTTCTCGGTCAAACTGAAAAAAAACATCAACTTGGATATGCCACAATATAAAAAGATGCATTGGCCCTTTCGTTAGCTC
This sequence comes from Homarus gammarus, assembly GCA_958450375.1. Taxonomy (NCBI): domain Eukaryota; kingdom Metazoa; phylum Arthropoda; class Malacostraca; order Decapoda; family Nephropidae; genus Homarus; species Homarus gammarus. The sequence continues at coordinate 39,398 of CAUDMG010000027.1, forward strand.
TGGAAAAGTTTGAGGTGTATGTAAGTGGATCACCGTACCCAGTGATAGTTTATACAGATCATAATCCACTTCAATTTGTTCATAAGATGAGAAATAAGAATCAAAGACTGTTACGGTGGTCATTAGCTCTTCAACCCTATAATATAGAAATCAAACATATAAAGGGCTGTGATAATATTATTGCCGACACTCTATCTCATGTTGAGTAAGAGTTTATTCAGAGCTTCTTAAACTTTTAAATGAAGGGGGGAGATGTTACGAGTGAGAGTTCAATGGTTGGTTGTGGATTCGCAACGTGAACGTCTTTTGTTTGTGACGTCATTTCTGTTCGTTTTGTTTACCTCCCAAGCTGCGTGGTGTCAGTATCGGGCTGGCAGTGATAAGTTGAGTATCTCCTTTCTTATTACACAGTATATTTCTAGTGGTATAACGTGTGAACCTTGCTCGACTTTTAGAATACCAAGTACAGTATTATATGAAAGATTGTTGTTAATCATATTTTAGAATTCCACGGAAAATAACTTACTTATTTATGAGGTTTCGTGTGGTGGGTGAGTTGTTCATGGTAGTTGCTAAACTAAATAAGTGTTTAGTCTTTACTTTTATGTTCATTATTTTGTCACTCGGTTGAGTCACTTTTGATCAGATATAATTTGTATTTCTTTATTTTTATACATAACTTATATATTTGTTTTATTGTTTGTTTGGTAATATATTCTGTAATTAAATCTACTAAATGAATTTCAATATACCCCATAGTAATGAGGTCATGATTTTGGTGGGATCTATTCCTTTGTATTACAATACAAAGAGAAATTGAATTTGTGATTTGTTACAACTTAAGGGGCCAAGGGTCGTAACAATGCGATTGCAAGCCATAGGGGAGCGAGTTTCCTAGGGACGAAAATGGATGAAGCTGGATCCTTGCCGGTTGCCAAACTTGAGCAAGTACCCCCCCCCCCTCCCCCCCGCGGGGGTAAATCGAGAAAAATCAACTTTTCCAATTATAATTTTTAACCTTTGTAACTGATGAAACAATAAAAAATAAGTAAGAAAACTATATATTGACCCTCTAGAAACTTCTCTGGCCGCACGGAGGAAGGGAGGAGAGGGGTATATAAGGAGACAGTGTTGGTTTGACAGCTGATGCTATGGTCCTTCGGCGCTTAGCAGCTATTTTTAGCTCGCCTTTGTGTCCGAGGTGGCAAATAATGTATGTATTTACTGATATTAACACTTATTTGCTATAAATAATTCAATTAGAATATTTTGTTTGCATAATTCTTCATAGAAAGTGCTTGGCAACACTCACCAGTCGGTTGTCAGTCTGCCTGGCTGTATTTGCTTTTGGTAGAACAAGTAATGCATAAAATAATAATAATTCCACAAATAAATACATTTATAACATAATCATAGCATTGTTTTATGGTAATACTATCCTACAATACAACTACGCTACTTTTAGCAATATTACTTTGATACAATATGATAAAACAGACAAACAATGAAAATGAAACAAACAAAAGAAGGTTATTATGTTCAGGAAGCTTCCCTGTGGCCAGGCGTGTGGTGTAACAGGCAAATAGTCACACTGGAACTTGATAACCCACGTTGGGCATTTAAACTGGAGGGAATAGACTCGCGTTCTCGAACGTCTCCTGGGGCGTGCTGGTCGGACGTTCTGGAACATCACTCGGGGCCTGAAGGTTAACAGGGCCCCGGGAGGTGGCGGAGAGTAATGCAGGCACATAAAAGGGTCTACAGCAGTTAGGGACTCTGAATAAGTGCGTCGAAGGGATGGCAACTAGCGGACCTACTGTTAGGGGAAAGGAGGAACAACGGGAACGTTTCCACCACAGGAACACCGGGAACGTTTCCACCGCAGGAACACCGTAATAGTTTATGGAGTTCCTGAGAGCCAGTCGGAGGAAATTGAGAGTAGGATAACACACGATAAGATGCAGTTTAAAAAGATTTGTACAGAGGTCCTGTATATGCCACCCCCCCCCCCCCCCCCTCTCAGGATGTGAGGAGACTGGGACAAAGGCCGGTGGACAAGCCGCCTTGCTCCCACAGGATGACACTAGTGAGTGAGGACAAGAAATTGGAGGTTATTCGGCAGGAAGAAAACTTAGCAAGGAGCGAGGCATTTTGGAATGTATTCATTCACCCAGATCGCACAGTAATGCAAAGGGAGCAGCACAAGAAGCTCTTGTAAGGCTTGAAGCAGAAGAGGGAGGAGTCCAGGAGGAACTGGGACGGGTATACATGGGTTATATCCAGGGGGAGGATAGTGGAAGCAAGAGCGCCGACACAGAGCTAGGGGGCAGCGGCACACCCTCCATTAGCTCTACCCCACACCCAGAAGGAGGCACCAGTTCTACCTCCCAGCCAGGAGGAGGCATCAGTTCTACCTCCCACCCAGGGTAGATGAGCGCCGTGTAAGCAAAGACATTTCTAACCACACCCCGCAAAATACAGTGTACTTAGCAAATGCTGCAGCTTCTGAGAATGGAAGGGGGCCGGAGTTACTACCAAGAGCAGAGTCGTTACGAAGAACAAACTCCGGCTTGAATGTCAGGTACACTCATACTGACACTTTCCTTGACAAGAGAGGGGAATTTGAAACACTACTGAAGATACACCAACCCGATATAGTAGGAGTTGTAGAACCGTTATACAAGAACAGGAGAATCGACCCAGAGGAATGTGAGTTCAGTATTGACGGATATGACTTATTTACGAACCTTTCTCAAGAAACTTGCAAGAGGGGTGTGGTTTTCTATGCTAGGCAAGACCTTGGGACCAGCCAGGCGAGGGTACAGGGAGAGGACGTTTTAGAAGAATCCAAGTGGTGTAAAATTAAATTAAAGGGAGGAGACTTACTTATTGCCGGGTGTAGCTACAGATCCCCAAACTGTAGCTTACTAAATCAAAGGAACTTAAGAGCCTTAATAGATAACACAGCAATGCTCAACCCTAGCCACCTCCTTATCATGGGGGACTTTAACAATAGCGACTGGAGAAACGAGTTCACGCCAATTGACTTAAATAACCCAGCTACTCTTTTTGTAGAAACTCTGAGAGAAAATTTTCTGTTCCAACATGTTAGAGTCCCGACACATTACAGAGGGGAGCAAACACCCAAGCCACTGGACCTCATTATAACAAACGAGGGAGGTATGGTGGCCAAACTGGTACATCTAGCCCCAATTGACACCAGCTACCATGTAATGCTGTCATTCAGATTTAAATATTACCTAATTCAGGACAAAACCAGGCCAAGGTGCAAATACTACAAGGGAAATTACGATAGGATGAGGGAGGAGATAAATGGGTGATTCACTTAGGCATAAGAACGCAGACACTATGCTGAATATCATAGCTAGTAAAATGAACCATTTGATCGATAAATATATACCCAAAACCAAACCCAGTTCCTCTGGGAGTACGAAGGAGCTCCTACATATGAAACATGCAGCGGTCGACAAAGCTAAGAACAAAAACACAGAAATTCAAGGCGTGGGTTAGGTTAAACGATGAGCAGGACAGGAGGATGTATGCAAGAGCCAGGAACCAAGCAAAGTCAGAGTGTAGAAGGGCTGAAAAGGAATTCCAGAGGCTGATTGCAAGCGAGGTCAAGTCAAACCTGTAAGATGTAGACATTATTGTTATGTTGGCGCTACCTGGCAACACCTGGTAGTGGAGAGTCTGCTGGGCCAGTTGCCGCCTGTCAGGCTTGTAGCACGGATCTCTACATAAAAGTTTTCGGTCGCTACACAGTGTTTCTTCTTCCCTTCAAGAAAACACTTAACATGGCGCAATGAGCTTGGCTGTGAACCTGAACCTCAAGATGCCGCTCTCATTACGTCCGTGGTTCTCAACGCCTTCCAGGACCCGCCGTGGCCACCTTTCTTCAGCGACACTGGCGATTCTGGTTCAAGCCCAGTCAGTGCTGATGTCACAGCAGCAAGGCATCGTCTCGCTGCAGGCAAGTTTGGCGTCGATGTCAGCCCCACGCCAGTCGTCTCAGCCACTAGTCTCTAGGGCCGCTGCGCCTGAGAAATGTGACCTGGAGATGTCCTCAGCGACCTTCCGGTCTTGGAGGCGCTCAACTGAGTGCTGGTTGCAGCTCAACAAGTGGCCAGATGCTGACGCCATCCTATGTATCCACCTCCTGTGTGTTCCTGCTCTCCAGCGTTCCTTGGATGCGAGGTTCACTACAAATCAGTGGGTTGCCATGGCGGCTGTGAAGGCTTTGGATGCCATCAGCAAGTTTGTGCTTCGTGCTTCAAATCAGGCAGTGCGTTGGTCTGATTTCTTTAGTGATGTTCAGGCTCCTAACAAGGCTATCAGTGTGTATCTCTTGCGAAGCTCCCAGCAAGCCATGGACCGTGGAGTTCAGTGCCCCCAGTGTGACAATAATATTTCAGACTAGGTGCTCCGCAACAACACCGGGGCTAATGGGAGCCTCAATGACGACAAGGTATCTCTCACCCTTCTCCAGTGTCTCAACACTCCCTTGCGTGGTGTGGACAAGTCTCCAGCCCAGCTGGCAACACGTCGCCAGTTCCGTGATGGAGTCCCCACTGCCAAACAGAATTTCAAAATCGACAGACATTGGAGACAGACACTCCGCAGACGAGAACTCCAGATGGCTCAAGACCACAAGGAGGTCTTTCGACAGCGTGGGGGTATCATCCACCATCGCTGCCCCCTGGTGCCTGGCAGCCGTATGCGGGTCCAGAATCAGGACACTAAAGCCTGAGACAGGTCAGGCACTATCATAGAGGCCCTCCAGAACAGTCAATACGCCGTGCGGCTAGATGGTAGCGGCTGCGTTTCACTCAGGACCTGTGGCCACTTGAAGGACATGGCCCGCCCTCGCCGGTCCAGCCTCTCCCAACTCCCACCCCGTCAGGTTCTGCGGGTTCACCATCGTCACCTGTACCACCACCTCCACAGCAGTACAAGCCAGCCCGTCCCCGAAGACATATAACAAAGCCTCAATGGCTTTCAGAGATTGTTTAGTGTAATGTTCCCTGTTCATGTATGCCGCTGTGGTGTGCGCTGTCGTGGCATTTCCTTTCATAGATAGTCTCATCGCTGATTTAGTGAATGCAGGTTTAGGTCGTTTAGATACACAATTGTTGCCGGTTGGTCAACTTATTGCCACTCCTATCTTTCAGGAGTACGACGTGGAATACTATTACCCCTTATTGGAGGCATCCTTAACGCATGAGGAAATACTAATACACATTCCACTAAGATCGCAGAAGTTTAATGCATGACATTTGGAACCATTTCCAGTGAAGGAGAATGACGATCTTTTGGTTCTTACCAGACAAACTGAAATAATTGTGGTTTCACAAGATTTTTCGTTAGTTGCTGTGACTAAGCATGAAGTCCTAATTCTTTGTAAATCATCATACTTATACTTACATACAGTATATGTCCTGCTTATGCTTTCGCTTTCACCCGGGCTGCAGAAGCTATTGTGAACTACCCCCTGTTGTTATAATACAAACTAATGCTTCTACATCTCTGCAGCAATGTGAATACACTCCAATACCTCACAGGTCAGTGTTTCATGCGCATGTCAATAATGTGCAATATTTTTTTTTCCAAAGCAAACCAGTGTAATACTCATATTCCAGGGTGTAGGTAAAAATTTAGTAGTAGTAGGTTATCATATAGCACCAGACTATTGTGAGCTCAGCAGTAATGAAAACACAACCTTGTCTACTCGCCATCATCTTGCATTTATATCGAACTTTACTTCTGAACTAGTACCCACACCATTTTTACTGAATATCAATTTCAGCAGCCTTCATTTTGTCTCTGATAAGCTTAAACTTCTGTCTTACATTAATGAAACACAGTTTCCTGCATTACAGGATTCTCTTCCAATTTATTTATATTCCAGAGTTATCCTATCTGGTTTCGTCATACCTACCATTATATTTGTCATTTCCTTGACTGTTATGGTATTTTGTTACAGGAAAATGTCTTCTAGGTACACAATAGTTTCCAAGCAAATTTTCCGAAAGGCTTTGAAAAAGCATGTGCAAGATTAAACAATTTAGCTGACGCACACTTTCTTGTAATATGGTTATGTATACCTAGGATTTAAGCCGCGAGGACTAGGTTGGTGGTGGCCAAACGGTGTAACAGCACCTTTGCTTTACGACTAGATCACTGAGGTTGCATCTATCACAGTGGCCAAGCCAGGGTCAACTGATTCAGTAGACACCGCTCTCTCTGCTACCACTTTCTCATGCCCCAGCGAGGAATAGTTGACTTAATACTACTAGACAGGGAAGTTCACACTTAACAGAAGTGTTGTCTGAAAGTGATATTCACAACACTTCCCTGGAGAGAATTCACTATATTCTCTTAGATTATATCTGTGTACATACCTGCTTTCAGCATTAAAACAGAAAACGCCCAGAAGTGTTTACATCAAGCCCTGCCACTTAAGAGTACGAGAACTTAATTAAAACAATTAGTGGGGTGCAGTATGTAGCTCATGTGTGGAGGTAAAATATGGGGTTCATGTGTGGAGGTACAATATGGGGCTCATGTGTGGGGGTACTGAATGTGGCTCATGTGGGGAGGTACAATATGTGGCTCATGTGTGGGAGTAGAGTATGTGGCTAGTAATGACTGCTTTTGGCACCATTGGTTGGTTCGTTCGTTAGTTGGAGCTGTTCTATTTGCACACTTAGGAATCTTAGTTCACAGGCTGATGTATTGTATCTGCTCTTCTCACTCTTGAACGTTATTAGTAACTGCCAAATTGAATAACAATTGTCGGAATAACAATGGGTGTATGCTGTCGACACAACACAATGAGAAACAGCTCCCAGCCAGGCCACAACACTGGTAACCAGGACAGCCACCTCTGCTCCAGCACACTGTTTAACGCTTTAGTAACGTTGCCACACAAAATACAGCTGGAAGATTCTTCCTCCATACACGATTTTCGAGGGCAACCCATGCTGCCTCAACTCCAGCTGCTGTGTGACTTCTGCCAGAAAGTTCAGCAACCCTCACACACCTCTCACCTAAACTCAGTGACCAACTTGAACATAACCCGAAACTCTAACTAAACCCAAATGAACCACCATGAAACCAACGAAGCCTCAAAGTTGCTACTCGTCCTGACAATACCGCCCTACACAATAAAGAAATTGCAAATTTCTTATGTACAGATTACAACTTTACAACCTACTTAAACAATCTGCCCCCAACATTTTCACTTCTCTTAATACTAATTTACAGTAAAACTAAATTATTGCAAATACATACTCCACCTTAATAATCTGCTGCTTAATTGGCTAGCCAACTGCAAGTAATGCAAGTAACGTTTCTAAGGTAAACTGCAGCTTGCCATACAAGTACCTATAAAGCTTTTTGATACTCCACACTATAGCTAAACACAAGTGATCGTGGGCCCTTCGTGCCCCGTGGCGAATCCGGTGGTACAGTTTACCTTGGCGTGAAAGTTCGAATGCTCGTGCTTGGCTAGCGCGCAACCGCCGTCCTGCTGACAGCATACAGCGACATCGATTTCCAGATGGTCGTGGTTGTTACAATCATGGTCGTGGCTGTTATAATCATGGTCGTGGTTGTTATAATCATGGTCGTAAGTGTTATAATCATGGTCAGGGTTGTTATAATCATATTCGTGGTTGCTATAATCATAGTCGCGGTTGTTATAATCATGGTCGTGGTTGTTATAATCATGGTCGTGGTTGTTATAATCATAGTCGTGGTTGTTATAATCATGGTCGTAGTTGTTATTATCATATTCGCGGTTGTTATAATCATGGTCGTGGTTGCTATAATCATAGTCGTGGATGTTATAATCATGGTCGTGAGTGCTATAATCATGGTCGTGGTTGTTATAATCATGGTCGTGGTTGTTATAATCATAGTCGTGGTTATGATTATAGTCGTGGTTGATAAAATCATGGTCGTGGTTGTTATAATCATCTTCGTGGTTGTTATAATGATAGTCGTGGTTGCTATAATCATGGTCGTGGTTGTTATAATCATGGTCGTGGTTGTTATATTCATGGTCGTGCTTGTTATATTCATGGTCGTGTTTGTTATATTCATGGTCGTGCTTGTTATTTCATGGTCGTGCTTGTTATATTCATGGTCGTGGTTGTTATAATCATGGTCGTGGTTGTTATAATCATAGTCGCGGTTGTTATAATCATGGTCGTGGTTGTTATAATCATGGTCGTGGTTGTTATAATCATAGTCGTGGTTGCTATAATCATAGTCGTGGTTGCTATAATCATGGTCGTGTTTGTTATAATCATTTTCGTGGTTGCTATAATCATAGTCGTGGTTGTTATAATCATGGTCGTGGTTGTAATAGTCATGGTCGTGGTTTTTATGATCATGGTCGTGGTTGTTATAATCATAACCGTGGTTGTTATAATCATGGTCGTGGTTGTTATAATCATAGTCGTGGTTGTTATAATCATAGTCGTGGTTGTTATATTCATGGTCGTGCTTGTTATAATCATAGTCGTGGTTGTTATATTCATGGTTGTGCTTGTTATAATCATGGTCGTGGTTGTTATAAACATGGTCGTGGTTGTTATATTCATGGTCGTGGTTGTTATAATCATGGTCGTGGTTGTTATAATCATAGTCGTGATTGTTATAATCATGTTCGTTGGTTATGATCATGGTTGTGGTTGTTATAATCATGGTCGTGTCTGTTATAATCATGGTCGTGGATGTTATAAGCATGGTCGTGGTTGTTATAATCATGGTTGTGGCTGTTATAATCATGGTCGTGGTTGTTATAATCATGGTCGTGGTTGCTATAATCATGGTCGTGGTTGTTATAATCATGGTCGTGGTTGTTATAATCATAGTCGTGGTTGCTATAATCATAGTCGTGGTTGTTATTATTATGGTCGTGGGTTGTTATAATCATATTCGTGGTTGTTATAATCATGGACGTGGTTGTTATAATCATGGTCGTGGTTGTTATAATCATTTTCGTGGTTGTTATAATCATAGTCGTGGTTGTTATAATCATGGTCGTGGTTGTTATAGTCATGGTCGTGGTTGTTATGATCATGGTCGTGGTTGTTATAATCATAACCGTGGTTGTTATAGTCATGGTCGTGGTTGTTATAATCATAGTCGTGGTTGTTATAATCATAGTCGTGGTTATTATATTCATGGTCGTGCTTATTATATTCATGGTCGTGCTTGTTATAATCATAGTCGTGGTTGTTATATTCATGGTCGTGCTTGTTATACTCATGGTCGTGCTTGGTATAATCATAGTCGTGGTTGTTATATTCATGGTCGTGGTTGTTATAATCATGGTCGTGGTTGTTATAATCATTTTCGTGGTTGTTATAATCATAGTCGTGGTTGTTATAATCATGGTCGTTGGTTATGATCATGGTTGTGGTTGTTATGATCATGGTCGTGGTTGTTATAATCATGGTCGTGTCTGTTATAATCATGGTCGTGGGTGTTATAATCATGGTCGTGGCTGCTATAATCATGGTCGTGGTTTTTATAATCATGGTCCTGGTTGTTATAATCATGGTCGTGGTTGTTATAATCATGGTCCTGGTTGTTATAATCATGGTCGTGGCTGCTATAATCATGGTCGTGGTTTTTATAATCATGGTCCTGGTTGTTATAATCATGGTCGTGGTTGTTATAATCATGGTCCTGGTTGTTATAATCATGGTCGTGATTGTTACAATAAGGGTCGTCCCTGAGACTAACACAGGTAGAATAAACCCCACACCTAATCTTTAATCTCAATAAACCCAGATTAACCTCACCTAATCAACAGGATTAGAGACCATTAGGATTGTACCACCAATACCGATACATTTCACACTGGATTAATAACAAAACAAGTTGTGAGTCTTACATGTCTATATAATTGTGTTTTGTTCTTACAAATATTTATAGTTCGTTGTGTATTGTATTGTATGGTATGGTATTGTATTGTATTGTTTCCGGCTGACAGCGTACATCGAATGAGGGTGCGGCAAGTCCGTAGACTTGCATGGTGAATTAGGGTGCATCGTTTTCCATCGTAAATAAAATGGTTAATTAATAGCTTCCTAAAGAAACCATCGACATGGGACCAGGTTTGATCCACTCTACGATTGTGCCGTTTCGGCTGCACAGACAGACAAACAGACATACCGACATACATTCGGATAGTGCTATAGTATCTTAGATTCCCCTTCTACCACAGAATAGTTCCTTTCAGCATTATTTAAATTTCGTCTAGCGTAAGCAACAGGCCACCGTTCACCATCCCACATTTGTAATAGCACTGCTCATATCCCCACTTCAGATGCATCCGTCTGCACGACAAAGTCCTTTTCTAAGTCCACTAATTTTAATATTGGCTAATCACTCCTTACTTTCCTTGATACATAAAAAATGATTTTGATGTTCTAACTGCCATACACATCAGCTTCATATTTCAATTAACACCCACAGCTCATAGCATTAATTACGGTGATATCATAACCATTTGTGCACTAGTTTATCTCTTTAATAAATGGAAAAAAGACCATTAGGGTTTGATAACTTTACCCAATAACATTTATTTATGATAATTTCAAAGAACCTGGCAACTCATGATAACAGACATTCAACAGTGATTGCAACAGGTAACCGGAACCTATCATAGGTGGCAGCAAAAGGATAAGGAACTCGCTGTGTTGAAAAGCCGGTGTGTTATACAAAATAACGAAACAAAAGAAATTTATTGGTCAGTGTTTTCCAAGGTTCTCCGTTTTTTGCACGTGATATATGCCTTTTTTGAAAGAGATTCAAACTTTTTTTTAGCTTGCTCAATGTACAAGTTTAAAGGTTTCTTATTATAAGTGATTATGTACATTTTTTTATCACTTATGGTAACAGGCACCATTGCCAATCTCTGGGTGTCTTAGCAACCTTGTCTTCAAGACATATACCGGGAATGTTTACACTACGAGGCCTAATGTAAACAACAGACTTAAGACGCTATCCCACGGCATCTGCGGTACATACACGTACGTTTTGGGTTGTTAATACCGGTCTCAGCACTCACTTGACCCCAGGTTCAACACCATTACAGTGACTGAACCCAGTGACCCACTCTCTGGTTCAGACCATCAGGGTTATAACAAGCGACTGTTTTCGAAACCATCTTGGACACGTAATCGACGCCATCCTGGAACACGCCATCGACGCCATTTTGGACATGTCATCGACGCCATCTTGGACAAGTCTCTGACGTCATCTTAGACAGATCATCGACGCCATCTTGGAACGTCACTGCAATATCATAGCAAGACGCCATCTTGTATTTTTGCATCTATAAACAAGACAGGGTATCACGATGTCTTCTTGCTAGGTATTTCAATAACACGCTTATACACACATTTAACATATTCTTCCACAGCATACCATCATACGTCAGACATCGTGATAGGTTAGTTTTTTATTTGAAAAGTGCCTTACTTTGCTGATTACTCGCATAGTTTAATTTAGTTTTATCGTTTCTTTTATTACTGAAGCACTTACATTTTCGTTCATTTACTGTAAATGGATGGACAAGGTTATAGTACAGGTATAATATAATTTTGTATATTTTTTTATATTATCATTTATTGATAATATACCTCATTTACCTGGTGCAGACAGTTTCTAATTAGTGGAGGATTACATTAATGACCCTTTTGATTACTTAGAAAATGCAATACAGACTGACGCAATGTCCCCTCCCGGAGCTGGCATTGATACTGGTATTACATTAGTCTTGCATGGAACACCACCTGATTTACAGCGACAGACTTCCATTGAGAGTAGTGAGCAATTAATCGATCAATCATTTGGCGATTTACACCTTACCCACCTTAGGTCAGGTCGTACATACGACACTACACCTCACTACAGTTCTGTTCATTCTCTATCAACATCAGAACCAACTAACCATGGCTAATTCTGCTCAAGGCACATCACCCCAGCTTCTTCATGTTACAAAAATCTTGCCACAACAGGACCCCATTGCATTAGTTATGGGTTATGATCCTAATTATCACATGGTCACAGTTTTGTGTGCTTAAGTGACTTCACAAAGATTAAGAATCACAGCTTATTTCACCTGATGATTAAATATCCAAGCTCCAAGTGGGGGGTGTTAGGTTAGGTTAGGTTAAGTTAGGTTTGGTTAGGTTACGCTACGTTAGGTTAGCAATGGCGAGTCATCAGGTGAAATAAGCGAGGGTTTCTAATCAATGAATAGAAACCCTCGGTCATATATCTATGACCGATGTAGTAAATTATTTGTGTTTACATTTAGGCTCAAACCTCCTCACTCTGACGATGCCTCTCTACAGACAGCCTGAGTCACCGTTCTGAGGTGAGGGCGAGGTTGGCCAATGACTCGCAGTGGGTGGGTCGCTACTTGAGTCGGGTCATTGGGATGATGCAGCGACAAGACAACGTCCTCCTTACTCTGTTGCCCGGCACCTCCCTCAACCTCCCTTCTGACCAAGGTAACGAGAGAGAGAGAGAGAGATCATCCATTCCACCCTGCTATAAATCATCACCATTTTGGCAACGTTGGCTCATTTTACTCTCACTTTCACCTGTACTTTCACTCTCCTCACCATCATACATTATTCACTTGACCAATACTGATCTTCACACGTCTGCAGTTACCTTTTAAGTTTCTTTCTCTCACTATCAAATTTCAATAATACATTTATATTTTTATTCCTTTGTTTTCGTCTCTCACTTTCATTTACATTCATGTTTTTCGCACTCTTCATGTTCTGCCCACGCTTCACGTTCTTCTCACGCCGCACATTCTACCCACACATCATGTTCTTCCTACGCCGCACATTCTGCCCATGCATCACACAAGCTTTCTCACAAGAGACTTAATTTTCTTGTTGCGGCATAGATATAAAACTCCAATTCATGGAGGGTTAAGCCAAGTCGTATTTAGCTCCGAATACTTTTTTTTGGAGATTATCTTATACCAGTGTGCAATATTGAAAAATTCAGATTCGGAATTTTCATAATTTTCGGTATTTGGTCTTTAGCAATATGTTGATTCTACTTTAGGTTACAGATTTACAGTTCTCAGTCTTAGAACTGGCCGTTTTTCAATGTAAACCTAGACAATATATTCTACAATTTGCAACATTACAATTTATAGTTTAAATTGACAGTTTTGATGATAATTTTATAATGTTAACTACAACAATATCTTCTTTTTAACATAAAAATTCGTGGTTTATAAAATTCATACATTATACTTGCATTTAACACTGGGAATTAATGACATCACCCACTACTAACAATATGGCGAACGTAAAGATATTTATTTGTTCCAGACGATTACACTGGGGAACACACTTTCGGTTGCATGAGTTCTGACACTTGATTCTGGTAGATTTGAGGTCACAGATTCTGAAAATGGCATTCGTTTGTGCAGATCAGGTCTAATTTTGATGCTACGCGGCAATTTACATATCAGGTCACAGATTCTGAAAATAGCAAAGGGAGGTAATACGCATATTAGTTTACATTCATCAAATATAATTCTTAATTACATCAGTGCGTCAAATATAGATTTGTGTGTGCATTAGTGTGTGCATTATTATTTTATTTCATTAAAACAATTATTTTATTTCTGGATTAGTCACCGCGATGGGAGCTCCAGGTTATGATCCGAAAGAGTGGCGCCTCTTTATAGATAGCTCTAAGCGGAGTCTGAAGTGTGTTTTATTACATATAGGCAACATCTTTGGCGCAATACCCATAGGACACTCAGTGCACCTGAAAGAAAAATATGAACACATCAAAACGGTTTTGGAGCTACTCAAATATGAAGAACACAAATGGATCATCTGTGTTGATCTAAAAATGGTCAATTTTTTGCTAGGACAGCAAGGTGGGTATACAAAATTTCCTTGCTTTATCTGCCTCTGGGACAGCAGAGCCAAAGACAGACACTGGATTCAGAAGGAATGGCCGGTTAGGGAAAGCCTCAATGTTGGGGAAAAGAACATCATTTATGAACCCCTAGTGGAACGTGAAAAAATTGTTTTCCCGCCCCTTCACATCAAGCTAGGCCTTATGAAACAGTTTGTCAAGGCGCTCGATACTGACAGTGACTGTTTTAAGTATCTGTGTGAAGTGTTCCCTGGTTAAACGCTAGAAAAACTCAAAGCAGGTATTTTCGACGGCCCTCAAATTAGGACGCTGATTAAAGACCAAGCCTTCACTCAATCCATGACTGATGTTGAGAGAAATGCATGGGGAGCATTCGTTTCTGTTGTAAGGAACTTTCTTGGAAACAGGAAATCAGAGGACTATAAAAAGCTCGTTGAATCTTTGATGGAAAGTTTCCATGTGTTAGGTTGCAACATGAGCATTAAGATGCATTTCCTGAACAGTCATCTTGAACTGTTTCCGGCAAACTTGGGGGACGTGAGTGATGAGCAAGGTGAACGCTTTCACCAGGATATCAAAGTCATGGAAGACAGGTATCAAGGTCGCTGGGACATTCACATGATGGCGGACTATTGCTGGAGCATTCAGCGAGACTGCACTGAGAGGCGATATTCAAGACAGTCCATTAAACGCAAGTTTGTGCCTGAATAAATCTGGCATAGTTCACAAAAGCAGCTGATGAATCCAAAATATGCTTGTCAAGGTAAATAAAAAGTAATTAAAAATTAATTCTACGTGTTTGGTAATTCCTCTCTGTGTGCTGGTTTAGATTTTTAGCAGTAGTATATGGTAGTCTAACTATATATAGTAGTAAATGGTAGGTAACTCACGGCAACAAAATTAGACCCGATAGAAAAAAACCGGTGCCATATTTGAAATCAGTGACCTCAATTTACCCAGAAACAGGTTTCAAAATGTATGCAACTGACAAAAAGTTGAATTTTGTTCCCCAGTGTTATATATATTGCACATTAAATCTATAAATGCTTCGTCCATCCTTTGCATAGTCAGGAAGATACGGCCCTTGACACACACCTCTCCTCTTACACGACCATGAAGAAGATATCTCTCACTCAGTAAATTTCCTCTTATCCCACGTGGTGTTGGAGATAAACGCACAAGCAGGTGAAGCAACTGGTGTGTGTGTGTGTAACAATAATAATAATAATAATAATAATAATAATAATAATAATAATAATTAACGGTTTATTGAAAAAGTTCGGCAGCCGGAAGGCCGAAAATATACATAAGACAAAAATGACTTATTGCATACAAAGACATGGGGTGGGTGAGTCGTTTAACAAAAGCTTTCATTACTGAAAGGAGAAGGAATAATAATTGAACATACAAAATATTATAGTTTACAGTTGATGGCCCGGGCCTGGGCTGGTCATGGAGACACCAGGTGGTGAGGTGTTCACGTGGTGTAGTAACTCGTCCTCGGGTGTTGATGTAAGGGACCTCACTTGGTCATGGAGACATCGGATGGTGTGGTGTTCACGTGGTGTGGTAACTCGTCCTCGGGTGGTGATATGAAGAACCTCACGTAGTGAAATAGGAACCGAGTCTGTATGGGTAGAAATCACGGAAGGAAGAGAAAAACTAATTATGGGAGTGATTTACAGGCCCCGAAGTCTTGGTAAAGAAGCAGCTCAGCCCATATGGCAGGAAATGAGTAGGGCAGCAAAATATAACAACTTGTGCATTATGGGGGATTTCAACTTCAGAAATATTGACTGGGGCAACATTGTAGGTGACTATGATTCTGAAGACTTCCTAGACGCAGTACAGGACACTTTTTTGAAACAACTAATTACAGAACCTACTAGAGGTGACAATATATTAGACCTCTGACCCAGCTTGGAGAAGGTCGTGCCGTTGTGCTCCCGCTAGAGACCAAGGAAAATGGCCGCTTTGGATCGTTGTGCCGTGGGGGAAGAGGAGGGGAGTGTGGGGAAGGACGACCTCCTTGCCACGCTGTTAAGGCACCTGGGGCAGTTGAGGAGTGAGGTTGACACTCTAAAGGGGGAAAATGAAGCCCTCAGGACGGAACTCCTTCAGGTAGGTGTCCTGCCTAGCAGGACACCTGCGAAGGAGGAACAGGCGTGGAGAGTGGTTGTCTCCAAGGGGACTTGGGTCAGGCTTAGGAAAGCTGACCAGGGTGTGGAGTGTAGTAACCCTTACCAGGTGCTGCAGGAAGCTGGCGAGGAAGAGAAGAGGCAGGACGGTATGGATCAAGGCGAGGAAAGGGCAGTTGTACAAACCCTGCCCACAGGTAAGGTCGTGGTAGTTGGTGACAGCCAGGTGAGGTTTATGGATAGGGCTTTTTGTGCGAGAGATAGGAAACGTAGGACTAGGGTATGTTTTCCTGGGGCTGGGATAGGGCATGTAGCCGAGAGGTTAGACAGAGTTTTGTCAGGGGAGGGTTCCAATCCAGTAGTGTGTCTTAGTGTGGGAGGAAACGACATAGGTAAGGTTAGGAGTGAGGAACTTTTCAAGAGGTATAGGGAGGCGCTGGGGAAGATTAGAGATAGGGGAGGGATCCCGATAGTATGTGGTGTCTTGCCTAGAAGAGGGGTTGGTCGTGAATGGCTGTCCAGGGCAATTGCTATTAATTGCCGACTGGAAAAACATTGTGCAAACAATGGTTGGGCATTCATTGATGACTGGCAACGATTTTATGGCAACGACTACCTGTACTGTCGCGACGGAGTACACTTGTCTCGTGAGGGGGTAAAGACGTTGTCTGCATCCATGGAGCGTGAAATTGTCACTCCGAGGGGGGGGTTTCGCCAGTAGAGAGGGGTCGGGGAAAATGGGAGTCAAAAAACAAGCAGGTCCTGGGAAGTAGTGAAACAGAAGTAGATAATGCCGAAAATATAGTTAGTCATAATAACAAACATCAAAGTAATAAATGTAAAACAGATAGAAATGGAAGAAATATATTGAGTGTTTATTATACTAATAGTAGAAGCCTGTGTAACAAAATGGACCAGCTCAGGGCCATTGTTAGTAAAAAGAACATAGATATAATTGCAATAACGGAAACATGGATAAATTCAAACAGCAAACATTTTTTAGCAGAATTTCATATTCCAGGATATAACCTATTTAAATTTGACAGAGTAGGAAGGAGACGTGGCGGTGTAGCAGTGTATATCAGGGTGTCATTAAAAAGCTGCAATATATCAAACACTAAAACAAATAGCGACAATGAAAGTATTTGGGTAGAGATTGGTGAGGGCAGTGAATCCGTAGTCATTGGTGTTATATATTGACCACCTAATTTGAGTAGGAACGATGGTAAATTGCTATGGGAGGAAATAAAGAAGGCATCTGATAGAAACAATGTATGTATTCTAGGCGATTTCAACTTTTCAGGCATAGATTGGAAAAATCAACTTAGCGATAATGAATCTGAAGATTTTCTAGAAGCAGTACAAGATAGTTTTTTATATCAATTCATAAACTCGCCCACTAGAGGAAATAATATCCTCGACTTAGTTCTCAGTAATAATGAAAATCTAGTAAAAGATGTTGGGATTGGAGACGAACTAGGAAACAGTGATCATAAAGCCATATATTTTAACATAATATGGGATGGCAGGAAGAAGGAAAATTCGGCCTTGATCCCGGATTTTAGGAAGGCTAATTACGGTAGCTTAAGGAGAGACCTAAGGGATGACCCTATGGTCAAAAGATTAATCCCCCCCACACCTCCGGAAACTGTCAACTTGGGACGGGATAACCCGGAATTTAATTTAGCAGCTACTTATGAACAATTTATTGCGACAATCAATAATGCTCAAAATAAACACATCCCTAAAAGAAAATTCAGATCGATACGGAAACAACCAAAATGGATGAATAATAGACTCTTAGATCTTCTAGGGAAAAAGAAAGGAGTATATAGAAAAGTTAAGAAAGGCGAAAATCACTTACTTGGTTACTATCAGAACCTAACAAGACAGGTAAAAACAGAAATTAGTAAAGCAAAGAGAAATTATGAAATCAAGATAGCAAACGAATCGAAAAATAACCCCAAAGCTTTTTATCAACTGTATAAATCAAAGGTTAGAGATACAATAGGTCCCCTTAAAACTACGACAGGAGAAATGACTGATGATGAGTTAGAAATGTGTAGTACGTTAAATAGTCATTTTTGCTCCGTATTCACAAATGAAAACCTAGCACAGTTTCCATACGTTCATAAGGTATATAACGACAGTATAGAAAATATGTTGATGAATATCAATATTACTAGTAACGATGTGCTTAAAGTAATTAACAAACTGAAGCCTCATAAATCGCCTGGTCCAGACGAGGCATATGCTAGAATATTAAAAGAATGTAGAGATGAGTTGAGTAATCCATTAGCAGTTTTATTTAATAAGTCATTAGAATCGGGCCTAGTGCCAGAAGCTTGGAAACTTGCAAATGTAGGTCCGATTTTCAAAAAGGGTGATAAATCAATTGCATCAAATTACCGTCCCATTAGTCTCACGTCAATCATAGGCAAGTTGCTAGAGTCAATTATTGCTACAAAAATCAGAAGCCACCTTGAAACATTCAACTTAATTCATTCTTCTCAGCATGGGTTCAGCCAGGGACGTTCTTGTCTCACAAATTTGCTTAGCTTTTTCTCAGAAGTATATGAAGCGGTAGATAATGGTAAGTCATATGATATAATTTATTTAGATTTCAGTAAAGCATTCGATAGAGTCCCTCATGAGAGATTGATAAGGAAGGTAGAAGCACATGGAATAGGTGGATCATTATTAAAATGGATTTGGTCATGGTTAACTGGTAGGAAACAAAGAGTCAGCATAAATGGATTAAAGTCAGACTGGGGTGCGGTCAAAAGCGGAGTTCCCCAGGGATCTGTATTGGGCCCTCTGCTGTTTGTTATATTCATTAATGATCTTGATTTAGACATAACTAGTAGGATTAGTAAATTTGCAGATGATACCAAAATGGGGAGAGTGATAAATTCAGACAGTGACTTTGAACACCTTCAAAGAGATCTAGATACCTTACATGAGTGGTCAGTAGACTGACAAATGAATTTTAATACTGATAAATGCAAGGTACTACAGATAGGGAAGACGAATACAAACGTTAAGTATAAACTAGGTAACACGGAAATAGAAAACTCAGTTTGTGAAAAAGATCTAGGTGTATTTGTTAGCAACGACTTGAAACCTAGAAAACAATGTATTAGCGTTCGCAACAAGGCAAACAGGATTCTAGGGTTCATATCTAGGTCTGTGAGTAACAGAACTGCTGACGTTATCTTGAAACTTTACCTAGCATTAGTGAGGCCACACATGGATTATGCGGTTCAGTTCTGGTGTCCTTATTATAGAATGGACATAGATTCTTTGGAGAGAGTACAAAGAAGAATGACAAAAATGATCCATAATATTAGAAACCTTACATATGAAGAAAGACTGAAAAGCTTAGGCTTGCATTCATTAGAGAGGCGTAGAGTTAGGGGAGATATGATAGAGGTGTACAAGTGGGTGAGTGGGATTAACAAGGGTAAAATGGAAGATGTTCTGAAGCTCAGTAATAACGAAATAACTAGAACAAATGGCTTTAAAATAGATAAATTCCGATTCAGAAAGGATATAGGCAAGCACTGGTTTGGTAATAGAGTTGTGGATATGTGGAATAGGCTACCGAGTGCTATAGTAGGATCGGGGACGCTAGGGAGCTTCAAGACGAAGTTGGATAGGCACATGGAAGTGCTGGGATGGGTGTGAAAGGGATCTGCCCTGTATGGGCCAGTCGGCCTCCTGCAGTATCCCACTTTCTTATGTTCTTATGTTCTTATGTTAACAAATAAAGAAAATTTCATCAGAGATATTAGAGTAGGGGAAGAACTAAGTAACAGTGATCACAGAGAAATCATGTTCACCCTAAATTGGGAAACGGAAAACAATGACAATATGGTCAGAGTCCCAAACTTTCGGTTGGCGGATTATCAGGGGTTAAGAAGGTACCTAGGTAAGGTCACCTGGGAACAGTCACGTCAGCCCCCAGTAGGAAGGGGTGAGGTCATAGCTGACACAACAGTTGATCATGAGTCATGATCAACTGTAGTGAATATATTATAGTCATGATTCATGACTATAATATATTCACTAGTACACTACATAAAGCACAAAAACAAAATAGACCATACAGAAAAATTAGGTCAAATAAGAATGAGCCAAGGTGGATGACCCAAAAACTTAAACATAACATAGGAATAATGAAAGGAATATATAAGAAATTAAAGGGAGGGGAGGAGCAGCTCAGAAATAGGTATAATGAACTATCTAGGAATGTTAAGAAAAATGTAAGGAAAGCAAAGAGAGACTATGAAATCAAAATAGCAAGAGAATCCAAGGCAAATCCCAAGGGATTTTTCCAGGTATATAGAACAAAGGTCAAGGACAAAGTTGGGCCTTTAAGGTCAGGGAGGGGAGAAGTGATAAATGGCAGTAAAGAAATAAGCAAAGCATTGAGCAGCTACTTCTTGTCAGTTTTCACAGAAGAAATTCGCGAGGAAATTCCAGAGGTGGAACTGATATTTAGGGGAAAGGAAGAAGAGAAATTAAAGAATATCACTATCAGAAAAGAGGATGTTCTTAACAGGATAAATAAACTACAGAAGACAAAATCCCCAGGGCCGGATGAAATTTTCCCTCGAGTCTTGAAAGAGTGTAGGGAAAGGATTAGCTGACCCCTCGTAAATTTATTTACAAACTCATTAGACATGGGAGTTGTGCCAGACTTGTGGAAACAGGCAAATGTTGTACCCATATTCAAAAAGGGAGACAGAGCATCAGCGTCAAATTACCGGCCGATCAGTTTGACGACAGTAGTGGGGAAATTTCTTGAATCAATTATAGCAGATAGCATCCGATGGCATTTAGAGAAAAGCAAATTAATCTACGACTCTCAACATGAGTTTACAAAGGGAAAATCTTGTTTAACAAATCTGCTGACGTTTTTTAGGAAAGTCTTCGAGGTAATAGATAATGACGAAAATTACGATGTTATTTACTTAGACTTTAGCAAAGCATTTGACAGAATACCGCATGAGAGGCTTCTGAGAAAAATTAAGGCTTATGGTATAGAGGGGAAAGTTTTAAATTGGATAAAATCATGGCTCACCGATAGAACGCAAAGGGTCAGCGTAGATGGTGTTAAATCTGAGTGGGACCGTGTAACTGTAACCAGTGGGGTTCCCCAGGGGTTAGTACTAGGCCCACTCTTGTTCATAATCTACATAAACGATGTAGATACTGGGATCAGCAGTGACATAAGCAAGTTTGCGGATGACACCAAAATAGGGAGGCAGATTAATTCAGGGCAGGATGCAAATGCATTACAGGAGGATGTAAATAAACTGCAGGGGTGGTCTGAAAATTGACAAATGAAATTCAAAACCAGCAAGTGCAGCGTACTTAATATTGGAAGAACAAATACTGTCAATGTATACAGCATTAACAACATCAACCTAAAGAAGTCGACTTGTGAAAGAGACCTAGGGGTACTTGTAAGCCCGGACCTACGGCCTAGAAAACATTGCGTTAATTTTCGAAATAAGGCAAACAGAGTATTGGGTTTTATATCTAGAAGTGTAAGTAATAAGAGTGCAGAGGTCTTATTGCAACTAAATCTTGCGCTAGTTAGGCCGCACCTCGATTATGCGGTTCAGTTCTGGTGCCCCTATTATAGAATGGATATCAATTCACTTGACTCGGTGCAGCGAAGAATGACAAAAATGATTCCGGGACTTAGAAATCTTCCATATCAGGATAGGTTAAAGGAACTAAACTTGCATTCCCTAGAAAGACGAGAGTGCGGGGAGATATGATAGATGTATTTAAGTGGGTGAAAGGAATTAATAAAGGGGATATAGATAAAGTTCTTATAATATCCGAGCAGGATAGGACTCGGAGCAACGGATTTAAGTTGGATAAGTTTAGGTTTAGGAGGGAGATAGGAAGGAACTGGTTCACAAATAGGGTGGTGGACTAGTGGAACAAGCTTAGCAACTTTGTAGTAAGTGCTGGAACGCTGGAAAGATTCAAAAGGAGGCTGGATAGATTCATGGATGATAGAGAGTGGTAGTAACTCTCGACAGGAGCTGTCATGCACAGGCCAACTGGCATATTGCAGACTCCTTATTTTCCTATGTTCTTATGCTCTTATGTTCTTATGTAGTCATAGAGACACCGGGTGGTGTGGTGTTCACGTGGTACAGTGATTCGTCCTCGGATGTTGATATGAAGGACCACACGTGGTCATGGGGACACCGTGTGGTGTGGGGTGGTGTCACAGTACCTCACTCTGCTCGGTAATGCTGTGTTATCTCGTAGTCAGGTGCATAGTCGGCCGGCCCTCTGTTGTTCCCAGGGTGGACGGATTAGCACCTCCTGGTCAGAAGATGGTGGACAGTTCCCAGGGGTGCTTATCTCACTTTTGATTATATAGATATCCCGGTGGTGAGGATAGGTCGGGGAGAGGGACTTGGGGAATGGCCGGACAGTGGCCAAGGGGGGGGGGGGGGGCCGATGCGCAGCGGGAGCAGCGCCTGCATAGGTCTTGACCCAACAGTGGTCAAGGATGTGTGTGTGTGTAATAACAATAATAATAATAATAATAATAATAATAATAATAATAATTAACGGTTTACTGAAAAAGTTCTGTAGTCTGAAGGCTGAAAATATACACTGGACGTAAATGACTTATTACATACATTGACATTGGTGGTTTAACAAAAGCTGTCATTAGAGAAAGGCAAAGGAACATACAGCGAACATACAAATTAATATTTGCAGTAGAAGTCACGTAGGTCATATGCGATGAGGTGTTGAACAGCAAACACGTAGTGTAGTAACTCCCTTACAGATGGTGTTATGAGTGACCTCACATGGTGCAGTAATTCGCTCACAGATGAAAATATGAGGGACCTTACTTGGTGCAGTAATTCCCTCACATATGGTGTTATGAGGGGCCTGATGTGGTGTAGTAATTCCATCACAGATGGTGTTATAAGGGGCCTCACGTGGTGCAATAATTCCCTCACAGATGGTGTTATGAGGGGCTTCACATGATGCTGTAGCAACTCATTCACTATGTAGCATCATGGGTGCACCAAGTGGCCTGGTGTCACAGGACCTCACTCACTCAAGTGGGTGTGTGTGTGTGTGTGTGTGTGTGTGTGTGTGTGCAATAATAATAATAATAATAATAATAATAATAATAATAATAGTAATAATAATAATAATAATAATAATAATAATAATAATAGTAATAATAATAATAATAATAATAATAATAATAATAAACGGTTTATTGAAAAAGTTCTGCAGCCCGAAGGCTGAAAATATACATTAGACAAAAATGACTTATTACATACAAAGACATGGGGTGGGTGGGTCGTTTAACAAAAGCTTTCATTACTGAAAGGAGGAGGAACATGAATTGAACAAACAAATAATTATAGTTTACAGCTGATGGCCTGGGCTGGTCTCTCTCCATTCTGTGTGAGGTCACATAGGCCTCGTGGTTCAGTAACTTGTCCTCGGGTGTTCATATGAAGGACCTCACGGGGTCATGGAGACACCGGGTGGTGTGGTGTTCATGTGGTGCAGTAATTCGTCCGCAGGTGTTGAGATGAAGGACCTCACGTGGTCATGGAGACACCGGTGGTTCGGTGTTCACGTGGTTTAGTGACTCGTCATCGTGTGAGTGTGTGTGTGTGTGTATGTGTATGTTTATTCATAGATCTCATGTAAAATAATTTTATGATTATTAATGATGGATTACCCTAATAATGTTACTTGTGAAAAAACAAGAAAGGTCTTAACTTTGATTTCTTTTACGATACATTAATGATAAGGAAAAGGAACTATGGCGTAGTGGATACAGAGATCGCCGCCTGATTCGCGGCTAGGTCACCCAGTCCACCCAGCTGTGAATGGGTACCTAACTTGAAAAGTTCGGGAAGAGAAAGCGATCGAGTGCAGTGCCGGTCGACCAAAGTGTCTTCTTGTGTACCAAGCCTTAGTATTTAGTGTGCTATACCTGCACTGCCCTTAACGGGGCACCAGGCCTCTGAGACTTCTTTTTACGGGAATTAGCCCACCCGGGTACAGGTCGAACGACCCACAACCCTAGGGGTGAAATAATAGGAACAGAAAGAAATTAAAAATAGAGAAGAAAACGGTTATACTGTGTTAATCTACACCACGAAGATGCCATGAAAACCAGGTTTTTAACGTGAGACAGATTGTATAAGTATGGAAACACAGAAGAAGGCAGAAAATTCCACAGTTTGGCTGTGTGAGGAAAGAAGGATGTACTATAACGGGTTATTCTAGTGTGACCGACATCCACAGAGAAACGGTGGGCACCGCGGGCAAGACGTGTGTTACGAGCCCAAGGCCTTGCCTGCGGTACACAGGGTGCCAAACCCACCGAACATTGCCCGCTAAAGTACCTGTAAAAGTGAAGCAATATTGCGGCGAAGAGAAAGGGAAGAAAGATCGTCGACTAAAGGAGGAGAGTTAATAAGACGAAATGCCTTTGATTCCACCCTATCTAACAGTTGGACAGAAGAAGAACCACCCTAGATATGAGAGCAGTACTCCAAGTTTGGACGAATGAATCCCTTATATACTTGAAGCAACTGCTCAGGAGTGAAGTAGCTACGGCATCTGTACAGCATTCCCAACTTTCGGGAGGCAGCTTAAGCACTCATTGATTAACTGTAGATATTTCATATATCGTAAACCTATGTTCACTGGTAAAGGTTTAATTTGTATGAACTTTGTTTAGTATTTATGCAAACTTAATAGCTTTACACAAGTGTCACCAGCGGATCAGCCTGACTGTGTGATCGTCAGGTTAGGTGTGGTTAATTTGTGTCGATTACCGTTTTAAGTGATGTAGCATTGTAAGCTTATGACATGATTGCAAACCGTAGTCTCCATCAAGGAACATGAAAAACTAACTCTCTTGGGTACACTCGCAGTTCACCGGGTTTTCTCACTGGATTTGTAGTCTACTGTACAAATGAAAACCATTATTCCGTTGAAGATATTTAAAAAAATAATCAGTGAAAGAAGTGGCGACATTCTCTTTAATATTAACCTACTTTCTAATAAAATGTTTCCTGTAGGATCTACCTGAAGGACATGGGAGTCTTACCTGTTAGTATAATATCCAATTATGCTTATTTGTTCGCGTGATAAATTTGTGAAGGGGATATATTAGTAAGCACCACACACTCACGCACACAGGAAATGTCAACCTCTGGGAGGGTGATCACTGCGAGGTGTTTTATCACTATAGGTCACCTTCCACCGTGACCACTATGCCGGAAGACCGCCCGCCCGTTGACCATCATTGTTTTATGGGTACTGATATCTGACAGTCTTCGCCTCTCAACCTTTACCTCCTGTGTGAAAAAAAAACACGTGAAACGACTGCAAGTAAACACCACAACCACCATCATACAGTGGTACACACACACAGAACGACCGTCGTTGACAAATTCTCTTTTGTTTTTGAAATAGTAAGAGTTCTTAAATCTTAATTTCTTTTATAGTAACATTCTTGCTTGTCTTTGTCAGCTTTTATAAACTCAAATGCCGTTTACCAATTAAAAATTTTCATTGTGTAGAACAGCATTGTCATTCGTTTTCAAGATTCAACAATTTTATATTTTAGATGACTAAATTGTTCGGCGTAGGAGTTTTGTGATCATGTTTAAATTGTGTTAGAACATGTTGAATGTATTTTTATATTACAGTTTTGTGAATTAATTATCTCAAGTGTGTGGAAAACTGTGCTGGATAAATAAGTCGTTCTCCCCTTCACTGTTCCACGAGGAAAAAAAAACGAAGTAAAATAAACATGTTATTATATAGACACATTAATTTTCACTTGATAACTTATTCATTTTCTTATTAAAAACCTATCTAGATAAATTCACTGAAGATACATTGTATGAACTGTCTGAGGATTAAGAAAGTAGTCCCTCTTATTGTAGATAGGCCTATAATTAATTAGGCCAAGTGAGTGTGTGTGTGTGCTCTCGTTGAGACTCGGTAAAATTATCATACAGAATGTATACTGTACCTTATACATGGCCATAATAAAGAAACTATGAAATAATGGATGTCGTTCTTGTTACAGGGTGGCCAGCCCCCAAGACGTGAATTATTCTAAGGTACGATTTGTTGATTTGAAATATTCCTGAGGGTGACGGTTAACTTAGGGAAAAATCGTCCCCAGGAAAGACCTTTTCCTCAGTCAGTAGTTTAAGGTATGGTACAGAAATTAAGACTCCCCCCTCAGGTGTGTACGAGCTCCAAACACTCAATCCCGAAGGCTCCCCGGGCCTGTGGTCTCAGACACTGGTGGAGCGTGTGAGGGCGTGTGCCGGCTCGGCAGACAGCAGGTCAAAGATGGTTGGGGCGTGGCGCTCCGTGCTGGGTCCTACACACCTGGCAGCCGTCCTGTGGCAGCACGAGAACCCTGACTGTTGCCTCACACTCAGGGACACCATAGACTCCCTCAGCCAGAGTAAGTCTTACCTGCTTTCCTCTGTCTCTTCCTCCCTCTTTATCTCCCTTTCTTTCTGTCTCCCTCTCTCTCTATCTCCTCCCGTATCTGCCTCCCTGCCCCCTCTATCTCCCTTCATTTCTGCCTCCCCCTTCTCTTCTTCCCCCCCCTCTCTCTTTCTCTCTCTCTCTCTCCTCCTGCAGTGTTTTTCCTTATGTTTATCCTTTACCACGTTAAGGTCTTGCATACAATAATACAATAGAGTAAAACGCCTGTATCAGACAATCAAAACCTGTCTCATCTATTCACTTCAAAGGTTAAGCATATGTATTACCTCTTACTTTAAATTCCACGTAGTCGTCTGACTTACCATTAGTTCAGATGGTGAGACCTAATTGTTTTCACCCTCATTATCTATGACAGTTGAGGTATAATATGGTATTACATGATAAATTATGATACAGTCAGTGGAAATGGATTAATTTGTTTTGTACGAGACGTCCTACGATGCTTCCGTCTACATATCAAGATTTATCTTATCCACGTTTTCATTGTGGGTTTACATGAAATATATATATATATATATATATATATATATATATATATATATATATATATATATATATATATATATATATAAATATATATAAATATATATATATATATAAGTATATATAAATATATATATATATAAATATATATAAATATATATATATATAAATATATATATATATATATATATATATATATATATATATATATATATATATAAATATAAAAAAAATATATATATATATATATATATAAATACATATATATATATATAAATACATATATATATATATATATAGATATATATATATATATATATATATATATATATATACATATATATAATAAATATATAATATATAAAAAAAAATATATATTTATATATATAAATACATATATATATATATATATATATATATATATATATATATATATATATATATATATATATATATATATATATGTAACCGGTCGGAATTTACTGGACTTTATTTCTCACTTGACTTGGGGTTTATTAAAGATTATAAGATGGTAATGGCAGTGGAAGCGCCCCTTTGAGAAAAATCCCGAACCAGCACAAGAACACTTAAATCTACTAAACAAAATGAATTGTCCGTGACCCGTGGAAGGATAGCGTCTGTGCCTGGGATGAATGAGACACACTGTAAAATTTAGACACTTATATTCCCTCCAACACCTCAAACACAATCAAATAATGGTACACCAATATGCTCACCTCTTAACTTGAACTTAAAACACTACTCTGGGGAATAAAAGTTATACATGATATAGAAATTATTAGAAACTCAGGCAACAATAAATTTGAAGTACTAAGAAATGTTACTTGCACATATGAAACAGGCCTTAAGGGCTTTCACAGAATAATATCCCCCACTGGGGAGGTGGTATAAAAATAAGAAATTATTAATTCCACCATGAATAGGCCTAAAGGGCACTCAACAAAATAATATCAGTCACTGAGGAAATGGTAATAAAAAATAAGAAATTAAATACTCTACAATGAATAGGCCTTAAGGGCTTTCAACAACATAATATCAGTCACTTAGGAAATGGAATTAAAAAATAAGAAATTAAATACTCTACAATGAATAGGCCTTAAGGGCTTTCAACAAAATAATATCAGTCACTGAGGAAATGGTAAAAAAAAATAAGAAATTAAACACACTACAATGAATAGGCCTTAAGGGCACTCAACAAAATTATATCACCCCAACAGATGTACTCTTCCTAACCTAACTTAAACACTACTCTGGGGAACAAAGGTTATACCTGAGATCGGAATTATAAAGAAAAATTAGATGCATTAAAAGAATCAAATCTAAGTATCACTCTGGTTCCACTTGATGACACAAACATTCAAAAACAATACTATCAAAATTATTTAGGAACTATTAAACTACACACGTCAAGATAATATCAGTCAAAGAAATGGTATTAACTACACCCGTAATAAGGGAGATAAAATGTTCCTCTAGGTATCTCCTAGAGTCCTAGACTCACTGTCTCAGTGTGTGACCATTAATTTACTCAGATAGCCTCAGTGTACTCCCAGTGCGTCCATAAAGCGGAAGGGAGTGAGCCAATCAGACCTTGTACAGTTGAGAGAAGCTTTAGCTTCCCGTTAGCAAGAGGGTTTCACTAAGCTGCTCGAGACATGTGGTGTTGTGAGCCGAGGTAGAGGAGACTGATGACCCCAACGATCGTCCCGTCGTCAGCTGGGCACCCAGACGGCTAGATTCCCTCAAGAGATCCTTTGATACCCCGCTAAACAGTGACAGGCCTACACTGATCGGTCCAATGGCGACAATCGCCACCCTCAATCATCAACGGCAGTCTCAAACGGCAGTCAATCTCTCGCAGTCAACTCCGGTCACTCCGGTCAACTCCGGTCAAACTCCAGTCAACTCCGGTCAACTCCGGTCAAGTGGGTTCTGACGGAAACCCTGAAATGAACTCACTGTTAGCTCTAGTTTACTTTACCACTGCCTTTTCTAACCCTGTCTGAGATCGAATGAGACTTACTTGTTATACTGCAATAGGGCAGCACAGGTGACTAGGCCACGTGACTATTTCTGTGACGGATGCGCAGGGACGTCATGTTTGTCTGAATGCTCCCCGTGACTGAGGGAGAGCCAGCGTCGCGTCCTTTCAAGGCGTTAGCTAAGGCCTACGTGACATATTTTCCGCCTAACTAATAACTCCTTGGGACACCCGTAATATTATTTAGACTGATAAACGATCTATAATAATTTCAAATTCAATAATAGTCCCTTAACTTCATGAATCGCATCATTATTAATTCGGTAAATTACATTTAATATCATATAGGCCTAGTTCCCCAACCTCTAGCTATGGGCGGGGAGCGCTCTCTTCCCTCAGACGACCTTGAACGCTCAGTATCGCTAATGGCTGGGCATTTGAAATTTCTGAATATTACAATCGACCCCCCTAAAAAAAAGACAGCACTGTCCTCATGTGCTGAGAAAAACATACATACGACCCCCCTAAAAATTTGTTCTAAGGACTGCATCTCACCCCTTTAACGTGCTAACCGCAGCATTTCTGTCTTCTCTTCTCTCCTTTTCTCTCCCGCTAACACTCGACCCCCCTAAAAGAAAACAGCACTGCCCTCATGTGCTGAGAGAACAACTTAGAACCCACCTTCAACTCTGTACTATTCCACTCGCAGCCAGCATTTCCATTTCTTCCTAGCCCAACTCAAAACCAACCAGAACATCACGCTCCCCTTTTGCCTGGCCCTTAACTGGAGAACCAATGTCAAAATTAATACCAGCCCAAAACAAACATGCTCTCCTTTGGCCTGGCCCTTGAACTAAGAGAACCAGTGTCAAAACAATACTCAGTCCATCTCAAACATGCTCTCCTTTGCCTGGCCCTTGAACTAAGAGGAACCAGTGTCAAACAATACTCCGTCCACGTCTCCGAACCTCATGCCGGCAGACCAACCCTCTGACAATGTACCAGTCCATATTAGTGAGGCCCTGGACATTACAACCGTACTCTCAATCCCGCTCATGAGAGCAACCACTACTCAACGCACATCTCTGACCTAACCATCTCTCCAATCCCCTCTGCCCTACTCACAACTCCTCCAACTCACCCTCTACAACCTGTCTTTTCTCATTACCATGCACCCTAAACTGTAATTTGTCGGCTTCGTCTTTCAGTTGCAGGCTCGATCGACCTCTCTGAACTACTTCTCTTCATCTTGCTCATCTGGGGTGGGGGCTCCTCGTCTTCATCCTCAGATTCATCCATCGCTGGGTCTCCCGGATGCCTTAGGGTTGGAGCAGCCTTCAAGTTGCTCCGGTTTTCCACTCTCGCTTCCAGGTCTTCTCCCCCACTGGGCTCAATGCGATATAAACCAGGCCTTGGATTTAGGACCTCAACAATGTGCCATCTCGTATCAAACCAATGGTTTTGCAGCTTACACCGGCCTATTTTTACATTGTTCCTCAGCAAAACCTCCTGGCCCACTTCCCAGCTACTCTCGTGGGCTTTCTCTTCTCTTTTCCTTCTGTTTATTTCCTTACGTCTCCGAACATTGATCTCCACTGCTTCCTGCAATCTTCGTTGTCGGTCTCTAATCACCATCACCCACTCATCTACCGGCTCTGGGTCTACTTCCGGCCTAAGGTCAAACGGCAGGTTTGGTTCTCTCCCGTAAAACAACAGGAATGGGGAAAACCCTGTCGTGGCATGCGGAGTCGCGTTATATTGTGACACCACTGCCTGCAGATGCTCTGGCCACCTATTCTTTTCCTCTTCCTCGAGGGTGGCCAGCAGACCGTGCAGGGTTCGATTGAACCGTTCCACCATACCATTTCCCTGTGGGTGATATGCTGACGTCCTTATTTTCTTCACCCCAAAGGTGGCACAAGTTTGTAAGACCAATGCACTGCCAAAATTCCTTCCCTGGTCGGTCAACAGTCGCTCAGGTGCACCCACTGCCAGGAAGATCCGATTCACCAGGATATTTGCAATCGTCGAGGCTTTCTAGTCTTTGGTGGGAAAGGCCCAAGTGTAACGACTGTATACGTCAACCATTATCAGGACACTCTCCAATACTTGCCGCTTGTCCAGCAAGGTGAAATCCGCGGCCAGTGTCTAATGGTTTGGCAGCTTCAATCGTCCCTAAATGCAGTTGGGGTTTCGGCACTTCATCTTTTGCTACTCCACACCTCTCGCACTGTTTCTCCCATGCCTGACCAGAAACCTCGCTCCTGCACCAGCGAGAGGGTGCGATCTCGCCCCTGATGCCCAAACTCGTCGTGGCAGGCTCTAGTCAACGCCTCCTGCAAGTTTGGAGTTAACACTGGCACCTCCCTCCATAGATTCTTCCCTTCGGGTCTTCTGTGCCAGACAATATCTTCTCTTACTATCAGGGATTTCCTAGCTCGGTACATCTTGCAGAAGTCATCATTTTGTAGCTCTGCCTGTACCTCATCCTCCGGCAGCTCTCCCGCCAACCATCTTCGCAGTTTTGTCATATAGTCCATGCCTTCCTGCTCCTTACGCAGCCCATCCATCGTCCACAGTTCCTTCCTTCCTGCCCCGTTCTCCTCTAGTACATGCATCGCTGTATACTCTTCTTCGCTATCTTCCTCCTGTTCCGCCGGGATTCTAGATAGAGTATCCGCCACAATGTTGTTCTTCCCCGGCTTGTACTCTATAGTAAAGTTAAACTGCTCGAGATCCGCATTCCACCTACTTTCCACGGCACCTAGTTTAGCCTTCTCGCGGTGACTGAGTGGGTTGTTATCTGTATAGACTGTGAAATGTTTCCCTGCCAAATAATCCCTGAATTTATCCACTACTGCCCATTTGAGTGCTAACATCTCTAACTTACGAGAACTATAGTTGTTCATGTTACGTTCTGATTTCCTCAGGCCCCGACTCGCATCTTGCACTTGGTCCCATCCCACCAGAGGTTGTGAACACCAGAGAAGTGAAGCTGCCTTGATCAACGTTCTGAATTTTCTCCCCATATTCCTTTATCTTGTCGTTCTCGTTCCTCCTGTGTGCAGCATCGAGAGCTAAGTTATGGTGACATGCGGCCATGGGATAAAAAATCCTGATGTCGAAGAAGGTTCGCTGTCCCCGTGTCCAAAATCCTTGAGCACTGACGTCAACACGGGCTTCGTTGGATGTGTTTGAAGTCCTATGTCGGAAATTCTCACCGTCCAATGAAAGGAGGGTCGGTTCTACCCTGACATCACGACAGTTTTCCTTCAACATATTTCCTGTGAGATCCTTTCTTCATCATGCCTCATGCATATGAAGCCCCCTTTCTTGCACATCATGGCGTGATCGACGTCATAGGAAGAGCCACACACACATAGGGAGGGCAAACCTTCTACTGGTCTACCTTACCTTAGAGCACTGGCATCTGTAAACTCTTGCTTATTGTGACAGAAACTATTTGCCCTTATCGGTAACGTAGTTAACCAGTTCGCGCGCCCACCTTCTGTGCTGCTACATATTTTTTTCAAACTCTCTGGTACTACAACTTATCACTTTGGCTGTGCTGTCGTTCTGTCGATATGGACCGTCGAATCTTATTTACTTCGCTGGTATCCACCTCACCTGTTGCGTTCTGAGCTATTATGTGGTCAGTGAGAGCTGCCGTGAGCTTAACTGAGTTTTGATGATCGGTGGCAAGAATCTCCTCTGGATTGGTCAATCCCATTCCTCCCAGTCTCGGTGGGAGTGCAAGGAGTGATCTTTCTGCTGGGGGTAAGTGAAGATGTTTCACTAATTTGGGAATGAAATTGATGTTGATAGCTTCTTCCAGAGGGTGGAGGAGGGGACCGATATCAGGGATAGTACTCATCAGGTAGTTCCAGCGATGCTTGACTCCTTGGGTGAATGCCGCAAAAGCTGCATGTGGCTCTGTGTTAGCAATATCAGACAGAGCTTGTATTTCCCTAACCCACTCATTCACCTTTCCCGTTACGTACTCGGTCTTGAAGTCCGTCGTGCCGATTACTGCACCAAGGTGTCTTTGGCCATCCTTTGTTATTTTGACCTCACTTCCACCGAATACCTCCATTTCCCGTTCATAATGTTCTGGCTTCACATTGAGGAAGGATTTGGGTGGTACCCTATTTGTGGACTATATGATGTTATCAGGTCCCACCACTTTTTGATGTCCTCCAATTTTCCTGCTCCAGTAAAATCGTCAGCAAACGCCACTTGCTCGACCTCGGTTGTTTAAAATTATATTGTGTGTTGGAGAACGGATAGGTCTACTGCGTACATTATCATTGCAACAGGGTCCCTCTGCGTTGTTCCCTTAGTTGACTGTATGATGGTATCACCTCTTAGAGCCTTGATGTTTGCTATATAGAGGTCTGATGGATTCCTATAGGTGTTTTCAACATACATTGCAAAGCTTGGACACTTTATTTTGAGGTTGTGCAATGTGGTCTACGCATGTTGAATGCGTTGGAAGCGGAAACCAGGAGAACAGCCTCACAATTACGCTGCTCAAATATCGTTCTCATGGCGTGAATGGCAGCTTCCCCTCCAGCCTGGTGGCCAGCACAACTGCAGGTTCCCTTCCGCTGCCCTGACATCATCCTTTACTACCTCCACCCCTATTGGCCTACATCCTGGATTCTTATCCAGGGGAATGAGGCGGCAGGTCGTCAGAGCATGGAGGAGTTGGCAGCACGAGGTTGCTAGCTTTCTTGCAAGGGTGGCAATGGCAATGCAGAGATCACTTGCTACGGAGCCAAACATGTTAGTGCTGAGAATGACTCTCCAACCATTTGCATCCAGGCCTGAAGGACCGGCCCCTCCCTGATTTTTTAGTGATTTTTTCTACATCGTCCCTCCTGTTATTTTCTCGAATAGGACAGCATTTGGTGAGATTTAGTCACCCTGGAAAATGATGCCTTCCTCTTCACTTGTAGGGAGATGTTTTTCCTTTAGTTGTTTAAATGTCTGTTTATTGGTAGAACACCGCCGGAGGATTCCTCTGTGAGAGATCTTACCGCCAAAGACACTTTTCCCACACGCATTTTGTTTCCAAGCTTTCTTGCAACGTCATCGGTGTTTTGCTTTCCGTCTCCTATAATTTTTAGTCTCTCCTGCAGTGTTCTTGGTCCCCATTCTGCCATATTGTCAATCTTCTCTTCATTGCTGCCATATTTTCTTTATACTTAGTCCTTGCGTGTGTCCTCTGACAGAATAGATGGTGTATTATTGCCCCATTTGAAGAGCTAAAGGAGCAAGGAAGCAGTCCTGAGTGTACACTGTTATGAGGCGAGTCATCTCCCGAATCATTTCTCTGGTGACCGCACACTTGGGTGGTTCAAACAGGTTAGCTGGCGACCACCTGACAACTTCTGAGTAAGTTTCTTTAACCCATATGTCCGCATTTTCCATCGACATGCCATTCCACTGTGGTGGCTGTCTGCCATTCACCTCGTGGACATCTACTGCTATTGGAGCAGCGTTTATTGGTACTACATTTTCAGGTTGAGTAGACGCACTGCTATCATTTAGGATATCATCGGGCGGTTGGGTCCCGGCGATATCCACTGTGGCCTCCTGTGTCGGCTCCCTGCCATGTGGGTTCCGACAATTGTTTCCCTTTCTGCAAACCACACATGGTCGGTTGTTTCTCGCACAATCACAGTTAGTGCAATTTTGGTTCTGGCTAGCACAGTCGCAACAATGTCTGTTACCTGGCATAGTGTTCTGCACTTCGGGCGACAGTTACGACCGCCTCCGACATCTGCTATGGTCCCATACAGAAGAAGAAACTAGTTTTTATGAGGAAAGGGCGGAGAGGTGACAGGCTGGACTGCTGTGTCCGGGTATTATTGGCATACGTGCGCGCATGGGTGTGTAGGCCACTCCCTTGAGGGCGACAATCCACACGTCAGAGTGATACACTGGGAGCAAAAATTGTCACACCTAGCACTTGTTTATATATCCTTGGCAGAAATAACCACTGATGTAAGATTAGTTATGTATACTTACTTGGTCGGGTGTCACTTCATGAAGTGTCCGTTGCTTGTGGGAGGCGACCGCAATCGGTAGAACACATGACCTTCTGTCACTGCCCATAGGGGCGAGAGTCGCGAGGCCACACCTGCCAAAGTAGGCCTATCGACACTGGCACTGGTACCTGCACCAGCTGTCCCGCAAAACACTCACTACTCGCATGGTGATCGCTGGTGAACACACGGAATATTTGTGATTAATGCCGTAAGGGATGAGAAGAACCTTCGGTGACAATGCTTAGGGTGACATCCGATAATCACCAACACACTGTGAATTTCCAGCTCCCACACTCCGAATATGTCCCCTACAATAACACTTTAGATGAGGGAGGACACTCCACCACACCCACGCCGGCCGCCTACAACTACTATATATATGTGCAAATAAATCACTGTAGGTGCGCGTGATCCAGGTATATGCTGATAACCACAAGGAAAAAAAGAAAACACTTAGTTCCCAAGCGCTTTCGTGTAATTCACATCTTCAGGGGTGGTACTCACCTTAATATTAGAGATCCTAATACATAAATAGCTACTACTACTTCTACTGCTACTACTAATAAAAAAAATTAAAAATAAAATAAATAATAATAATAATAATAATAATAATAATAATAATAATAATAATAATAATAATAATAATAATAATAATAAACAAACGTTGCTTAGATAAATTATTAATTACACTTATTATTCCACAGAGGAGGAAATGACCTTTCACATCACCGGAGGCCACAGCAAACTCCTCCTACCTCATGCTGTCTCCAACCTCCAGTGACCTCTATGACCTACAGTGACCTCTATGATATCCAGTGACTCTATGCTCTTCAGTGACCTCTATGACCTACAGTGACCTCTATGATATCCAGTGACTCTATGTCCCTCCAGTGACCTCTATGACCTACAGTGACCTCTACGCCCTTCATTGACTTCTCCGACCTTCAGTGACTTCTACGACCTCCAGTGAATTCTACGACATCCAGTGACCTCTAGGACCTTCAGTGACCTCTATGATTCCAAAGACCTCAGTGACCCCCAGAGACCTCTATGTCCTCAAGTGACCTCTACGACCTCTACGACCTTCAGTAACCTCTACGACTTTCAGTGACCTCTGACT
Source organism: Homarus gammarus (assembly GCA_958450375.1). NCBI lineage: Eukaryota > Metazoa > Arthropoda > Malacostraca > Decapoda > Nephropidae > Homarus > Homarus gammarus. The sequence continues at coordinate 75,719 of CAUDMG010000027.1, forward strand.
CCAAAGACCTCAATGACCTTCAGAGACCTCTACGACCTCAAGTAACCTATGGCCTCCAGTGACCTCTACGACCTTAAGTGACCTCTATGACCCCTAGTGAAGTGTATGACCCCTCGTAAACTCTATGAACCCCATTGACCTGTACGACCCCAGTGACCTCTATGAACCTCAGTGACCTCTACGAGATTCAATGACCTCTATGAGCTGCAGTGACCTCTGTGACCCAAAGACCACACTGCCCTTCAGTGATTTCGATGACCTTCAGTGACCTCTATGACCCCCAGTGACCTCTATGACCTCTATGACCTCTAGTGAACTCTATGACCTTCAGTGACCTTTACGACCTTCAGTGACCTCTACGACCTTCAGTGACCTCTACAACTTCAGTGACCTCTATGACCTCTAGTGACCTCTACAACTTTCAGTGACCTCTATGACCACCAGTGACCTCTATGACCCCCAGTGACCTCTACGACCTTCAGTAGTCTCTATGACCCCTAGTGACCTGTACAGTATCCATTGACCTCTACGACCTACAGTGACCTCTACGACCTCCAGTTTTTTACGACATCCAGTGACCTCTATGACCTGCAGTGACCTCTATAGCCCCGAAGACCTAAATGACCTCCAAAGATCTCTACGACCTCCAGTAACCTCTTTGAACTCCAGTGACCTCTATGATCCATCAGTGACTTCTACGTCTTTAAGTGACCTCTATAACCCCAGTGACCTCTATGGGCTTCAGTGACCTCGACGACCTTCAGTGACCTATACGACCTTCAGTGACCTTTATGACCCCAGTGACCTGTGTGATCACCAGTGACTTCTATGACTTTCAGTGACCTCTACGACCATCAATGACCTCTACTACCCCAGTGACCTCTATGATCTTTATGGACCTCTACGTCTTGCAGTGAACCTTTAATGAACTTTCTGTTGTTAAGTAACCCTGCGAACTATATTAACGTAGGTATCAGGTTAATGTATCTTTACCAGTATACAGAATGTTACACTTTTTACAAGATTGGAACTATAACTCTTAAAATAATATAATCTCGGAACTTAATTAAAGGTGTGTTTTAATGACCTGTATTGATTTCAATTGTCACTAGGTATGTTAACTTGGGTATACCCACACAGAAAGAGAGAGAGAGAGAGAGAGAGAGAGAGAGAGAGAGAGAGAGAGAGAGAGAGAGAGAGAGAGAGAGAGAGAGAGAGAGCGCCTGGGTCCTGCATCAATGCACCATCTAATTACCACAAACTTTTCCTACTAACACTTCACGTCCTAAACTACTCATGAAATACAACCATTGCATAATAATTGTGACGCTTCAAATAGCGACACTTATTTTCTCTAACACCCTCTACTTCAATGAAAAAGAAACATTATTAGTAACCTTGCATGACCAGTCTGGAGTGACCGCACCTTTGAAACTGATGCATATTATAATATTTATTGACAACATGTTTTGGTGGATTTCAACAGTAAGGTGTCGCTGCAACTCTCCATACAGGAAGTGACCCGTTGGTTGCCAGGCATCACATGGAAATTACTGTGCCTGTAGTATATATCTACGTCATATAACCTTTATGATACAGTCCAACACATGGGACTTACTGTAATTTATACCCAGATCTTATACGAAGTTGAAATGTCAGGAAATGCTTAGATCAAGGTCTAGGGACTGGAAATTAGCCAAAGTCACCCCAGTATACAAGAAGGGTAGAAAAAGTCCAATAGAAAACTACAGGCTGATCAGCCTAACATCACATATATGCCAACTCTTTGAAAACATTCTGAAGCATTCAAAGCACCACAACAAAGTTTCATGGAAAGAAAATCCAGTTGGTAAACATACTCACGTTCCTTGGAATGGTAACAGAATCTGTGGACTAAGGCTCACCAGTGGATGTGCTGTAAATGGATTTCTCCAAGATGTATGAAAAAGTCCCACATGCGCAACTAGTCTAAGAGATCCAGGCATATGGTATCGCAGGCAAAATTTTGGTGTAGAATAACAACTGGCTTGAAGACAGGCAAGAGAGAGTGATCATAAACAGAGTACATACTGAATGGAAAAAGTTTCTTAGTGGAGTACCACAAGACTCTATCCGACATTGATGAAAATGTATCGAGACACATTGTCAAATTTGCGAAGGACTTGAAGACCAAAATCTAATTATAACAAATCAACCCACTCTGAGTCGAAAATTCGTCCTTCACCGCGCATTACATAAAAATTTTCAGCGTCCAGGGGAGGGACGGGGAAGGGGGGGGGGGCAGGGGTGGGAGCTCATTCTGTGACAATTCCTGATAAATGTGCCGTATCTGGAAACATTTGTTGTACTATACTGTGTCGGTTGTACTATACTGTACTCTACTGTGTTAGTTGTTGTGTACTGTGTGGTTCTACTGTACTGTGTTAGTTGTTGTGTACTGTATGGTTGTACTGTACTCTATTGGATGTATTGTACTGTACTGTGTTGGATATACTGTACTGTGTGGTTGTAGTGTACTGTGTTGGTTGTACTGTACTGTAAGTACTAAGTGGTTGTATTGTACTGTGTGTATACACTGTACTGTGTTGGATGTACTGTACTGTGATGGTTGTACAGTACTGTGGCGGTTGTAGTGTACTGTACTTTGTCGATTGTACAGTACTGTGTTGTTATCACGGTACTGTGTGGTTGCACTGTACTGTGTGGTTGTACTGTATTGTGTTGGTTGTACTGTACTGCACTGAGTTGGTTGTACAATACTCTGTTGGTTGTAATGTACTGTGTGGTTATACTGTACTGTATTGGTTGTACTAGACAGTGAGGTTTTACTGTACTGTGTTGATTGTTCAGTACTATGTTGGTTATACTGTAGTGTACTATACTTTACTGTAATGTGTGGTTGTACTGTACTATGTTGATTCTACTTTACCGTACTGTGAGGATGTAGTGTAATGTGTGGTTGTACTGTACTGTGTTGTACTGTGTTGGTTGTTCAGTACAGTGATGGTTGTACTGCACTGTGTTGGATGTACTGTACTGTGTGGTTGTACTGTGCTGTACTGTATTGGTTGTAGTGCACTGTACTGTACTGTGTTGTTTGGTCGTACTGTACTGTGTGGTTGTAGTGTACTGTGTGGTTGTACTGTGCTGTACTGTATTGGTTGTACTACACTGTAATGTACTGTGTTGGTTGTACTGTGCTGTGTGGTTGCATTGTACTGTGTGGTTGAACTGTTCTTTGTGGTTGTACTTTTCTGTGTGGTTGTACTGTACGGTACTGTATGGTTGTACTGTACTTTGTGGTCGTACTTTACTGTACTGTGTGGTTGTACTGTACTGTACTGTACAGTGTGGTTGTACTATACTGTACTGTGTTGGTTGTACTGTACTGTACTATGTGGTTGTACTGTACTGTACTATGTGGTTGTACTGTACTGTACTGTGCTGTACTGTACTGCACTGTGTGGTTGTACTATACTGTACTGTGTTGGATGTACTGTACTGTGTTGGTTGTACTGTACTGTGTTGGTTGTACTGTACTGTACTGTGTTGTACTGTACTTTACTGTGTTTGTTGTACTATACTGTACTGTGTTGGTTGTACTGTACTGTACTGTGTGGTTGTACTGTACTATACTGTGTGGTTCTACTGTACTGTGTGGTTGTACTGTACTGTACTGTGTGGTTGTACTGTACTGTACTGTGTGGTACTGTACTGTACTGTGTGGTTGTACTATACTGTACTGTGTTGGTTGTACTGTACTGTGTTGGTTGTACTGTACTGTACTGCGTGGTTGTACTGTACTGTATTGGTTGTACACCACTGTATTGTACTATGTTGGTTGTACTGTACTGTGTGGTTCTACTGCACTGTGTGGTTGAACTGTACTGTACTGTGTGGTTGTACTGTACTGTACTGTGTTGGTTGTACTGTACTGTGTGGTGGTACAGTACTGTTTTGGTTGTACTGTTCTGTACTGTATTATGTTGGTTGTACTGTTCTGTACTGTACTGTGTTGTTTGTACTGTACTGTGTTTGTTGTACTGAACTCTGTGGTTATGCTGTACTGTGTGGTTGTATAGTACTGTACTGCGTGATTGCACTGTACTGTGTAGTTGTACTGTACTGTCTTGGTTGTACATACTGTGTTGGTTATACAGTACTGTGTTGGTAACACTGTACTGTGTGGTTGTACTATACTGTACTGTGTTGGTTGTACTGTACTGTGTTGGTTGTACTGTACAGTGTGGTTGTACTGTACTGTATTGTTTGTACTGTACCGTACTGTGTGGTTATACTGTTATGTGCTGTACTGTATTGGTTGTTCTGTACTGTAATGTCCTATGTGGTTGTATTGTATTGTGTGGATAGTCTGCACTGTGTTTGATGTACTGTAGTCTGTTGGTTGTACTGTGTTGGTTGTACTGTACTGTGTGGTTATACAGTACTGTGGTGGTTGTACTCTACTGTACTCTGTGGTTGTTCTTTACTGTGTTGGTTGTACTGTACTGTACTCAGTGGTTGTACTGTACTGTGTTGGCTGTACTTTACTTTGTTGGTTGTACTGTACTGTGTGGTTGTACAGTACTATGGTGGTTGTACAGTACTGTGGTGGTTGTACTTTACCGTACTCTGTGGTTGTACTGTACTGTGTTGATTGTACTGTACTGGATTGGTTGTACTTGTCTGAGTTGGTTGTACTGTACTTTACTGAGTTGGTTGTACTGTACTGTGTTGGTTGTACTGTACTGTGTTGGTTGTACTGTACTGAGTTGGTTGTACTGTACTGTAATGTGTTGGTTCTACTGTACTTTACTGAGTTGGTTGTACTTACTGTGTTGGTTGTACTGTACTGAGTTGGTTGTACTGTACTGTAATGTGTTGGTTGTACTGTACTTTATTGTGTTGGTTGTACTGTACTGTGTTGGTTGTACTGTACTGAGTTGGTTGTACTGTACTGTGTTGGTTGTACTGTACTGTGTTGGTTGTACTGTACTGAGTTGTGGTGGTTACAAGTGTTCCCTGAAGAATGCAGTGATGGGTAGGGAAACACCGTGTAACACTGAAGTCTGTTTATTATGGATGAGAGAAATACAAGTGGTGACTCGCGTGTGCCATGCACGGCTCACACAGTCAGACTGAGGCTGCCTTGCTATATGGCAGGCTCGGGGCAATGTTGCCACATAACGTGCAGTGTTGCCACGTGATAATATATATAAATGCTACTCGGCACAGTAGCTTATATACAGGGTTGCTACTCGGCACAGTAGCTTATATACATAACCTAAATCTCCCTCCCCCCTCACGCTCATAGTCTTTGTCTTGAGTGGACTTCTTAGTCCTAAGTCGCTCCGAGCGTCGAGGTGCACTGTGGGGCGGATCCTCGTGAGGTGTAGGTGACTCGTCCTCAGTCAGGGGGCCAGCAGCAAGGGGATGGGACTGGCCGGAGGAAGCGGCGGTTCCTCCCCCAGACACGGCCGCTCGGCATCCTGACCTTGTAGTCCCGCGACCGGCCGACGCCCATCACTATGCCCACCTTGTCCTAACGTGTCGTCGTCGGGTCCTGGACGCGGACAAGGGCACCAATCTCCACTGGCTGAAGAGGGCGGGCACGGTCGTCATACCGAGCCTTGGCGTCCTGGGCACGTGAAGTGGCGCGGCGGTAACAGCTCTCGGCTTTGGTCTGCCAGTCCTTCGCAAAGGAAGGCCTGTGTAGGAACGCAAGAGCGGAGAGGGTGACCATACAGGATCTGGGCAGGGGAGCGTCCTGTGTGGGTGGGAGTGGACGCGGGTTCTGGGGAGCTCCGTGTGGCAGCGCCAGGCGCGTCGCTCGTCGACTCACACACCCTGCTGGCGGTGTAACGAGCAGCTGGGATCTGCTCGGGAAAGTCTCTGGGCACCAAGCATAACTCCTTGAGGTGCTCCCACGACAACAAGGGTGTCGCGATAGTAGGCTGCACGTCGATCCATCCGTGACACGACCTGTCGCCGTAAGTGATCTCCGCTTGAAAGGAGCCCACAGCGTCCGGCATCTGGGAACCGTCCGCATTGTAGTGCAGCAGCTGCGACGGTGGTCCCAGGTCACGTTTGGTGAGGCCCAGTTTCTGGAGGTGCTTCAACCCAATCACCGTAGTATCGGCGCCGGTGTCCGGTATCACCTCGATGTGACCCGACACATCACCGTGTGTGACGGCGACGCGGATGGTAGGGGAAGGGGTAGCCCTGGGGCGTGTGGTCGAGTCCATCCTCCTGATGTAACTCCGCTGCTGCTTGGGGCTGCGTGGGCCATCTGGAGGGGGCTGCGTGCGAACCACCCCGAGGGAAGTGCGCTGCTTTCCTCCTCGTCTCGGGCTTTTGGGCTTCGGTTGGCGGCAGCACTTGTCGTAGTGTCCATAGCGACCGCAGGCCTGACACTTGCGGCCTCGTGCAGGGCACCTGTCTGTGTTAGACCAGTGGCCCTTACGGTCACATCCACGACACAGTGCGTCGGCGGCTGGGCATGTCTTGGGGCTGTGCTGCTTTCCACAGCTGCCACTGGAAGCACTAGGCAGAGGCGTGGAAGAACGTGTGGCAGCCTTCGCGTTGTTGGCCGCCTTCTTATCCTTCTTGTATTGTGAGATAGCTTTCACAGCAGGTGGGGCCCGTAAGGCAGAGGTGGCGGACTTGGTGGCCTCGTATGACCGACATTCAGTCACTACCACCTGGAGTGTGGAGGAAGCGTCCAGGGGATTAGTCACTGCATCAACTCTTCGTGCCTGACACCTGTCAAGATCCCGTGCTTGATCCAGGCTTCCTCACATTCCCGGCTGTGCGCCTTGCAGACGTCGATCTCCTCTGACAAACTCTTCAAGCGTACAAAAAAGTCGTCAAAGGATTCGTTCTCCGCCTGCTTGCAGCTGGTGAAGGCACGGCGACGCAAAGCCTCGTTGTTCCGACCCTTAACATGCTCCTGTAAAAGGTCGAGCACATTTGTCACTGAAGAGGTAGAATCGGGAGGCACTTGCAACGTGTGCTCCAAAACTCTCTGGGTCTCCAGCGACAAAGAGATCCGCAGTTGGACGAGCTGTTTGTTTGGAGGCATGCTGTCTAGGTCCACCATCGTGGAGTAATCTGTCCAACGCCGCCTCCACTCACGAAAAAGCTGAAACGTGACGTCTTGTGAGAGGGCGGGTGGGGGTTGAACAGATGCCTTGGGAGCTGTTTGTTTGGAGGCAAGAGTACCTGGAGGACGCTGGTGTGGTGGAGGAGGGAGTGTACTGGCGCCTTGAAGCGCGCTACCTGCGAGTGAGGGAGGGTGGGTTAGCGCCAGGGTCGCCAATAGTGCCTCAAAACGCAACTTTTCCTCCTCTGTTCGTGTCTCCTCCCTCTGAAGTTCCATCTCTCTACGTCTCTCGTCCCGGTCGTCCATCCACCTCAGAAATGTGGCAATGTCCGTCACTGGAGGTGGAGGATGAGAGTCTGCGCCCGGTGGAGGAGAAGGTGGTGGGGAGTCGTGTCTCCCATCTTGACGTTGTCCCTTCTTACCTCCCATCTTAGTGTGTACGTGGACTGCATTGTTTAGTATATAAAGTGGCTCCTCAACAGCTCTAACCACATATATATGACATAAACAGCGCAGGAATAACGCATATAGTCCACTGTTCTGTCCGTGAGTGAGTGCGTGCGTGCGTGTGTGTGTGTCTGAGAGATTGCTTCGTGGTGGCCTTAATGCCGGTGGCTGGAGACGCGGCGGGAGTGAGACCGTCAGTATCACCCGGGATGTCACACGAGAAGGGTGTACGGCTGCGTGCTCCATGGGTACCACAAAAAAACACGCCAATGCTCAACTCTCAGCTCTAGACACACTAATACACTGACACTAACACTGCCACTGTCACTAAAACGCACTGTGACGGCCCAACACTGCACATCACGGCGAAACACAGCGCAACACAACACACTATGTGTCGACGCGCATCACCGGCAGACGTAACTGTCTCGGCACCGTTCACACACTTTGTAAGTCCACAGATCCTAGCCACTGCACCATGGTGGTTACAAGTGTTCCCTGAAGAATGCAGTGATGGATAGGGAAACACCGTGTAACACTGAAATCCGTTTATTATGGATGAGAGAAATACAAGTAGTGACTCGCGTGTGCCATGCACGGCTCACACAGTCAGACTGAGGCTGCCTTGCCATATGGCAGCCTCGGGGCAATGTTGCCACATAACGTGCAGTGTTGCCACGTGATAATATATATAAATGCTACTCGGCACAGTAGCTTATATACAGGGTTGCTACTCGGCACAGTAGCTTATATACATAACCTACAAGTTGGTTGTACTGTACTGTGTTGGTTGTACTGTACTGTGTTGGTTGTACTGTACTGTGTTGGTTGTACTGTACTGTGTTGGTTGTACTGTACTGAGTTGGTTGTACTGTACTGTGTTGGTTGTACTGTACTGAGTTGGTTGCACTGTACTGTGTTGGTTGTACTGTAATGTGTTGGTTGTACTGTACTGAGTTGGTTGTACTGTACTGTGTGGTTGTACTGTACTGAGTTGGTTGTACTGTACTGAGTTGGTTGTACTGTTCTGAGTTGGTTGTACTGTACTGTACTGTGTTGGTTGTACTGTACTGTGTTGGTTGTACTGTACTGTGTTGGTTGTACTGTACTGTGTGTTTGTACTGTACTGTGTTGGTTGTACTGTACTGTGTGGTTGTACTGTACTGTGTGGTTGTACTGTACTGTGTGGTTTTACTATACTGTGTTGGTTGTACTGTACTGAGTTGGTTGTACTGTACTAAGTTTGTTGTACTGTACTGTGTGGTTGTACTGTACTGTGTGGTTGTACTGTACTGTGTGGTTGTACTGTACTGTGTGGTTGTACTGCACTGTGTGGTTGTACTGCACTGTGTGGTTGTACTGTACTGTGTGGTGGTACTGTACTGTGTGGTTGTACTATACTGTGTGGTTGTACTGTACTGAGTTGGTTGTACTGTACTGTGTGGTTGTACTGTACTGAGTTGGTTGTACTGTACCGAGTTGGTTGTACTATACTGTGTGGTTGTACGGTACTGAGTTGGTTGTACTGTACTGTGTGGTTGTACTGTACTGAGTTGGTTGTACTGTACTGTTTGGTTGTACTGTACTGTGTGGTTGTACTGTACTGTGTGGTTGTACTGTACTAAGTTGGTTGTACTGTACTGTGTGGTTGTACTGTACTGAGTTGGTTGTACTGTACTGTTTGGTTGTACTATACCAGTGTTTCTCAAACTTTTTCATTCCATTCCCCCCATAAGGAACACTCATCATCCTCGTGCCCCCCTTCAGTTCTTTCCCAAACCCCTCACAAATAATGATGAAAATAGACTGTTTTGGTTCTCTTCCTTTATTTTAATGTCTACAATCATCAAACAGAATCCATATTTTGTTACAGTTCAATAGGATGGATGATATTGTTTTCTTTCAGTCAGTCGACTGATTCGATGTTGAGTCACTGATAAAGCACATAAATAAGTAGTGGAAAATGGCAAAATGACTCGAAGTGCTATCTCACTAACTTTTGGTTATGACTGATACATTGAGCACCAGAATACAGTCAGAAATTTTCTTCATAGAGGTCTCTGGCAGCAGATTCGTTCCTGAGATCAAGGAATTCGCCTTGATCATCGTCGGGAATGGCAGAAATATAAAGAGCGCCAGAGAAAGGATTCCTTACCAATTTCCCTTCTTCCTCCTCGAATTCTGGGAAGTGCCTTTTGAGCTCAGTTTCCAAGGATTTCAAGTGCTGAATTATTTCATTTTTGAGTAATGGGTCAAGTATATGATCCTCTTCAATCTCGTCAAGAACAATTATGATATTCTCAAACATGGCAACATATCCTGCTGTGACTTTTCTTTGCCAGTTCTGGAGTTTAAGAAATGCACGAATACAATTCATGTGGTGAAACATTTATTTCCTTGCCTTGTAGCTTGAGCAGCTCAACAGGCTGAATAGCCTGTTTAGCTGCTCAAATATGTCTGCCAAGTACGCAAGACGTGGCTCCCACAACACCTCGTTGAAGTGACTCAGTAGATCACCCTTCCCTTTCATTTCCAGGAACAACTTAGTTCTCCCCGAAGTTCGAACACTCTATTCACAACATTACCCGTGGAAAGCCATCGCACTTTGGAGTAAAAGAGGAGGGTTACATGCTCTGAATCCATGCCTCTACACTGGTTCTGGAAAAGGCGAGAGTTCAAATCTCCTGCTTTCACAAAGTTGACGCATTTTACCACTGCCTCCAGGATCTTGCAAAGGGCATCAGGGAGGGTTTTTGACGCCAGTGCAAAGCAATGGATCATTCAATGAACTCCTTTGGCATTCAGAGCTACTTCCTCGACTTGCTTTTGTAACCCCGATTTCGAGCCCAGCATCGCCGGAGCCCCATCAGTACAGCCTCCACAATTTATTTTCCAGATGATCCCGTTAGTTGTGAAGAAAGAAGTCAACTTTTCCACCACATCTAAAGCTGTTGTGGTAGTTTCAAGCTGTGTACATAACAGCTTTTCATCCTTGATATCACGCAAAAATACATACCTAACAAACACGAGTTGCTGTGCATAAGAACTCACATCCGTTGACTCATTCAATTGTATTGCAAACATACCAGTTGGAGACGATTTAATCTCCTGTATCATTTGTTCCCTGATATCATCTGACATTTCACTATTTCTCCGTTTCACCGCGTCGTCTGACAAGGAAATCTGCTAAATCTTACATTCACTTGCCTCTCCAAGAACCCGCTTTACCATCTTTGAAGCACACGGCTTAATTAAAGTTTCACCAATCGTGTGGGCCTTCTTCTTCTTAGTCATTTCATTGGAAACCTCATATGATGCCTCAACTACACTTAAGTTCTGTTGTTGGAAGGCAACACTCTCATCCGGTCTCTGTTTTCCCAAACTCCGTTCATGGCGCTTGAAGAAATCGGGGTCTCTCTCAGCATACTGGGGGTGGATTGTCGTCAGATGATACTTCAGCTTACTAGGCCTCATGGAATCGTTCCCCAACACTTTGAAACACAACACACACAGAGGTTTCTCGATGCCATCAGCGAGGATTGATGTAAATCCGCAGTTAATGTATTTATCATTATACTTCCGCTTCTTAACAACACTGGCAGCCATCGCAATTCTAAGGAAATTATAAAAAAAAAAAACAGACAGAAACAGACGAATGATAAGGACTAAAAATTATAAAAATAAAAAACAGAAATATAAGAATCATGAATCTCTTGGTTTTACTAAACATTTGTAATCTCTCTCTCTCTCTCTCTCTCTCTCTCTCTCTCTCTCTCTCTCTCTCTCTAAATGTTGACTAATTCTTAAAAAAAACAGAATGTCACAGAAACAGACGAATGATAAAGACTAAAAAGTTATAATAATAAAAATAAAAAAAGAGAAATAATCCGAATGACAAATACACAAACATGCATGAAGTCCACACATACAGTCCACTCACAGTTCACTCACATATTTTCCTAATGATATCTTGAGCCAGACTGTGAACATGATCACCACTTGTAAAGCGATGACACACGGACATGTACTTCAGAACATGTGAGATCAGTGAATCACTCCAGCACCCGTCACACTGCTGACAGGAACTAGAATCGCGCAATCTCAGCGAATCTGTTGGAAATGAAAACTAGCTGCTGCACCATACTGTGTAAATATTAAAACTGTACCGTACGGGTATGATGATTACACACAATGACAAAAAAAACAGACAAATTAAAAAAAACGATTTCTCCCCTAACAAGGCAAAGGGACAAAAGAAAAAAAAAGTTGAATCAGAGTTTCCACATTTTCTCCAAACATACTGTATACTACTTACACTCGCCCGCCATGCCCCCCCCCCCCCCCCTAAGATCTTGCCGTGGCCCCCTTGGGGGTCATGGCCCCCAGTTTGAGAAACACTGGTGGAGATGGACAACAACGAACACCTCAGCATGGATATTATTATTCTTGTAAACTGCGTATTCTGTGAAAATAAGTAAAACTAACGAATTCCACTGTTTTCATTCAAAATTGAGTGCTTTCACTACAAGTAAAACTAACTAAAAAGAGCATTTTTAGTAGAAAAAGAGCGTTTTCCGTGAAAAGACGTAGTGAACTAAAATACACTTTTTTGAGCAGAAAAGAAGCGTTTTCCGTGAAAAGACGTTAGTGAACTAAAATACAGTTTTGTGCAGAAAACAAGCGTATTCTGTGAAAATAAGTAAAACTAACGAATTCCACTGTTTTCATTCAAAATTGAGTGTTTTCACTAGAAGAAGTAAAACTAACTAAAACAGCATTTTCAGGAAAAAAAGATCGTTTTCCGTGAGATGTAAAACTTACTAAAATACACCGTTTTTGAGTAAAAACTGAGTGTTTCCATTACAAGAAGTAAAACTAACAAAAATCAGTGTGTTTGAGCGAAAAACAAACGTTTTCCGTGAAAAGGCTTCAGTGAACTAAAATACACTTTTTGGAGCAAAAAACAAGCGTTTTTCGTGAAAAAAATAGGATGAACTATAATATACTGCTTTCTGCAGAAAACAAGCGTATTCCGCGAAAAGAAGTATAACTAACGAATTCCACTGTTTTCAATCAGAATTAAGTGTTTTCATTAGAAGGAGTAAAACTAACTAAAAATAAAATTTTTCGGAGAAAAAAAACATTTTACGTGACAGAAGTAAAACTTACTAAAATACACTGTTTTTGAGCAGAAACTGATGTTTCCAGTAAAAGAAGTAAAACTAACTAAAAGCAGTGTGTTTGAGCAAAAAACAAGCGTTTTCCGTGAAAAGACGTCAGTGAACTAAAATACACTTTTTTGAGCAGAAAACAAGCGATTACGTTGTTACGCCGTCTCTTAATTTTCTTTAATATCAAGGTTCTAGGCGAAACCAAACAAAAAGGAAGTGAAGTAAATTATTAGGGAATAAAAATAAATTCAGTAAACCTTTAAGGTATTTAATTAAATTAAATATTAACACAATAAAGAGCCTCGTAGGCTGTCAGAACAAATTGATTCACTATCGAAACTTTTAAGACACAAATGATACTAAAACACCGAAACATCAAAAAAGAAAATAAAGCATTGGATTACGTTAACACTGCATAAACATATAAAATAACTAACACTAAAATTAACTAACGTGAAATAACACTGAATTACTTAAATGTAACTAAGCAAACACTGATGGACACATAAGAGATATAAATAGGTACTCACATAGATATACTACATTGGTGGCGACAGGAACAACACAATAATAAAATAAGTATAAGTAACAGGTGACAGGTGTCACTCAAAAGAACGTGAACTGAATGACGAGAGGACTGGACTGAACTCCGTCATTATTATTTTATTTTATTTTTTTATTTATTTTTTTTAATTGATTTGTAGGAATATTACCTCGGCGGACCTTAAGCTAAAATGCTGGTCCACCCACTGCTGGGATAAAACACCAGCGGCGTTTTGGTTAAATGCACATCTCCACCACTAGTGTTGGGGGGGAGGGGGGGATGCTCGGTAAGAAACTGTAGGGTTTCTTGAGAGTGGTTGGTGGTTAGCTTTCTGGCAACCTTCTCTGCTGTGATAGGTGGTTGTATGTTTCTCCTGGCTAATTGTGTTCCAGGGCACTCTATGAGGTAGTGCTGCAGTTTGTTTTCTGCTCCGCTGTCGCAGGTCTTGCACATGCGCTGCTCTGCTTGTGCCGATACAAGTATTTCCCAAATGCACGGGTATCCCAGTCTCAGTCGGTGGAAGTTGACTTCTTCCCTTCTTGTTATATCCTTCATGAATGGTGGTCTCTCATAATTCGTGACCAGATAATACCACCTGGCCGATCGTGATACTGGTGTTAATCTTCTATGTTTCTCTATTTTCCACTGGGCAGTTCGTGTTATTGTGGTCTTCTTTATCTGCTCCTGACTGGGCGGGATGTTCATCTCAATGTTTCGCTGTTCTAACGCAGTCTTGGCAGCAGCATCAGCTCGTTCATTCCCTGGGATTCCGATATGACTGGGCACCCAGTTAATGATAACTTGCCGATCTTGTAGTTTTAAACCTTGCAGTAGTCCAATAACGGATGTTATGAGATGAATGTTGTCGCTATGCTCTCTGCATTGTAGTGCTTCAATAGCACATCGTGCGTCAGTGTGTATTACAATGCCTTGTTGACTGTTTATGGAGGCGTGTCTTAGGGCTCCAAGTATGGCAGCTAGCTCAACTTGCAAAGTACAGAATCCATCTGAAGTTCTCCAAAGGGACGTGTTACCTCCTTCTATAGTGAAGGCTGCTCCTGCCTTCGTACTGGTGGTCTCTACAGAACCGTCTGTGTAATACACTGTACTATTGTAAGGTGTTGGAGCCTTCATGTTTCTCTCTGCTATCTGTCGGAGCTCATGTGGGTTACAGTCAGCCTTTCTTGTCCCAGTTTGTAGAATGTTGAACACTGCTGGTGGGGACTCCCACGGTGCTGGGGTGCCTTAGTCTGGACTCATTGTATCAAGTCCTTTGCTGAGGATTGTGTCTTTCAATTTCAGTCGATTGTCTGCGTCAGCTGCTCACAATAGCCATGTTTTCTTGTTAAAGACATCTCTTAAGGTTCAGTGCTCGTAAGAGTCCATTCTTGATGTCACCCTCCCGAGCCCTGGTAATCAGTTTTGTTGCAAAGCACGCTGTTAAACGTTCAGCTCTGGCTTGGAGAGATGTGAGACCTGTCTCCATGTGTAAGTTTTCAATTTTTGTCCACATAGGTGCCTTGACAATGGCTCTCATAGCGTTATTCTGGGCAACTTCTAATTTCGCCCACTGCCCCTCAGACAGTGTGTTAAGAGCCGGTGTCGCATAGTCTGTTAATGATCGAATGGCGTGTATATATAGCGTTCTTAGGACTACATGTCCCGCACCCACCTTGGGTCCTGTCATGGCTCTCATCATGTTGACTCTCTTGCCTATTCGGTCTCTTAGATAGTTTATCTCAGTGTAAAATTTGAGGCGTTTGTCAATCCAGATGCCCAGGTATTTGTATACATTGACCCATTGTAGGGCAATACCTTGTATATGAAGTTGTGTCACCGACTCATTGTGTCCAAACCTCATGGCTTTCGATTTGGGGATTGATATCTTGAGCTCGAGCCTCATACATTCTTCACTGATGAGGTCTAGTGCTCTTTGGACTTTGCTGATTTGGTTTCTGCCTTTTAATATCAGTGCTAAGTCGTCAGCATAGCACAGGCGTTTGATACCCTCTTGAAAGGGGAGCCGACACAAGTTTTCCATGAGGATGTTGAAGAGAGTTGTACTAAGAACTCCTTCTTGTGGTGTGCCATTTTCCAGTCTTTGCTGACCTGAGACTTGTCCTTGCCAAGTAACTCTTGCTGTTCTGTTTTGGAGATAGTCAGCAATCCAAGCCAGTAGGTATCCTTTGACACCTTTCCGGGTCAGAGTGGTTACAATGGCCTGTGCATTTGCCAGCTCAAATGCCTTCTCTAGATCAAGGAATACTACGATTGCCTTATTTTGACCAATCGATCCCAGGAGAGTGGCCAAACTGTGTGCAGTGCTGTGACCTTTGGTGAATCCAAAGATACTGTGGTGAAGTGGTCCAATTTTCCAGAGGAGTCGTGTAAGGACCATCCTTTCGGCGGTTTTGCCGATGCATGCTGTTAGTGATATTAGTCTGAAATTCGGGGGATCATTTGGTTTGGGAATAGGAACAATGTTTGCTCCTTTCCAAGCTGACGAGAGTTTGCCTGCTGACCATGATGCGTTTATAACTGTTATGAGAGCAAGTTCACCAGCAAGTCCTGCATTGTTGAGCATGTCTGACTACTACTTCTCTCTCCAGTTGTACTTGCTGTAGATGAAGTCTTATTTCAAGAGGTAGTTGAGCTGATGACGAACGTTCTACAAAGTGTTCTACCAAGCTGGGGGTGGGCTGGAGATCTGAGCAATAATCCTGTTGCTATCCTGAGTTTTCTCCAGAGTTCACTCAGGCTGGTGTGTGCAATAAAGGTTGCGCACCACTGGAGCCATTTGTCTTCCCTAATTTTCTGAGTAATTTGACGAGCATGTTGAACAGCAGCTCTCAAGAGTTTCACTCCCTCAGGGGAAGGGTATTGTCGGAGATATCTTCTGAATGTGTTGATTCTGTGATTCTGTTCTCTGACTTCGTCATTGCAGAACCAGTAGTCTTTGTAGAGTTTGTTTTTGGTATTGCTTTCTCTGCTGCATGTTGTATGGCACCAGTAAGGTCCTGGTTTAGTTGTTCAATATCTTCTGCTGGTTCATAGTTCGAAAACCATTTTTGGAGTTCATCTTGATATAACTTCCAATTTGCTTTCTTGGTATTCCATCTGGGTGGCGGACGTGGGGGAGGAGGGAGTAGTTCCATTCTCAAAGTAGTTGTCGTTGCAAAGTGGTCACTGGTCAGTTCAACATCTATCTCCCACTGAGCTACTGGAACGAGCTCAGTGTGAGGTCCAATGTTCCTCCCAGTATGGGTGTTGGTTCCCCAGTATTAATGAGCGTTATTTCTGGAACATCTGTCAGCAGTTCCACTAGGTGACGACCATCCAGGTTCATTCTTGTGGTCGAATTGATCGTTGGATGGCGGGCATTGAAGTCCCCAGCAATGAGCACAAGTTCCTGTGTTGCTTGTGTCAGTAGTTCATCGGCTTCTAGTCGTTTGGTAGGCGGTTTATAGATATTTTATACTACAAGACTGTCCTTTGCCAGGTGTATCCGAACAGCTTGTGCCTCTACTCCATCTCCACAGTGAACTGGTTCTACTTCTGAACTGGGGATGGTCGCCCTGATGAGAATCATGCTGCCATGGGAGTTGGGCCCCTTTGGTACAGAGTACTGTTGGTATCCAGGCAAGCGGAATTTTTTATCTTTGGACATCAGGGTTTCTTGTAGAATGAAGACATCAACATTTTTAGCTAAGGCTGCTGCTTGAACAGTATGCCGTTTGTTGGACAGGCCTTGTACATTCCACTGTGTTATCTTGAGATTACAAGGAGATGGGGCTATTCTATCATTGTCTCCTCGTCGCTGGTGCTGTAGTTGCTCTCGATGTTCATGGTCGAGTCGCTCTCCTCCTCGTCCGTTAGGAGTGGTGGTTGTTTCTTGGGCACCTGCTCTGAGGGAGGAGCAGGAGGTGGAATCTCGGGAGTTGTTTCTTCTCTCTTCAGGGTGCTGTCGCTCTTGTCTGTGATCGTGTGTTTGCCGACGGTCTGTGTTTGTTCTTCTATTCCTCGTGATCTGTTGCAAGGGGCTTGAGGTTTCACGGTTTTGAGTGATCTCTTGGATGGCAAGTTCTTCGTCTTGTCTGATATCTGTCTCAAGGGCGTCGTCTGTTCCACTCGTAGTTGTGGAGTTTTGGGGGGTCTGGTCTTCCTGCATCTTTTCTGTGAGCTGTGTCATAACTGCATTTATTATATTTTCGGTGCTGGTATCTTGTTTCTGCATTATTGTAGAGAAAGTCACTATCATAATAGTGATCATCTGTTTTATTTGTTCTTCGGTGAATGCCGCTTGTAGATTGGCAGGCTGGGGTGTATTCAGTTGGGTGGTCGCCTGAAGGGGTTGCAGTGTCCCAGGCAATATGGTGTTCTCCACCAATACTGGAGTGTTCTGTCCTTTTACTGCTACACAGCTCTGGAGATGCGGTTGAGGAGTCCACTGGTTTGTCCTGGTTTTCTGCATGGACTGATTTTGTTCTGGTGTCTTCAATTTTGTCCTGTAGTCTGGTGGAGGAAGTGCAGGGAAGGAATCCTCTGACAGTTGGGGCGGAGTAGGTGTTGGGTTGACTGTATTCTGTCGCTGTTGACCCCACACGAATGTGCTCTGAGGTGCTTCTGTTCTGTTTTGTGGTTGAACTTTTGCCATTGCAACTTTCATCCGCTCTCTCCTCTCTGGCCATGATGTGCTCCAAGCGTGATGTTTCTTTCCGCAATTTGGGCACTTGGCTGTCGTGATGGTTCCGTCCTTGTGTTTCTGAATACACATTTCTGTCATGTGGCTTTGGCTGCAAATGCCACATCTCACGTTTTTGTGGCACCTGGATTGGTGATGTCCAAATTTCTGACATTTGTAGCATCGTAGTGGTTCTGGGACAAAAGGAGGCAACTTGTAAGTCCCCTAGTTGCCTAGGTCTACCTCCTCTGGGGACTCCCTGATCGAGTTTAACAAAGGCCCCTGATCGAGTGTAACAAAGTCCTTTGGTTGAGTATAACAAACTCCCCTGGTCGAGTATAACAAAGAACCCTGGTCGAGCATAACAAAGTCCCCTGATCGAGTATAACAGAGGTCCCTCATCGAGTATAACAAAGGCCCCTGATCGAGTATAACAAAGTCCCCTGATCGAGTATAACAAAGTCCCCGGATCGAGTATAGCAAAGGACCCTGATCGAGTTTAACAAAGGCCCCTGATCGAATATAACAAAGTTCTTTGGTCGAGTATAACAAACTCCCCTGATCGAGTACAACAAAGTCCCCAAATCGAGTATAACAAATTCCCTTGAACGATTATAACAAAGGCCCCTGATCGAGTATAACAAAGGCCCCTGATCGAGTATAACAAAGTTCCCTGATAGAGTATAACAAAGTCCCCTGATAGAGTATACAAAGGCCCCAGATCGAGTTTAGAAAAGGCCCCTGATCGAGTATAACAAATTCCCCTGGTCGGGTATAACAAAGGCCCCTCATCGAGTTTAACAAAGGCCCTCATCGAGTATAACAAAGTCCCCTGGTCGAGTATAACAAACTCCCCTGGTCGAGTATAACAAAGTCCCCTGATCGAGTATAACAAAGGCCCCTGATCGAGTATAACAAAGGCCCCTGATCGAGTATAACAAAGTCCCCTGATCGAGTAAAACAAAGTCCGCTGATCAAGTTTAACAAAGGCCCCTGATCGAGTATAACAAAGTCTCCTGGTCGAGTATAACAAACTCTCCTGGTCGAGTATAACAAAGTCCCCTGATCGAGTTTAACAAAGTCCCCTGATCGAGTATAACAAAGTCCCCTGAACGATTATAACAAAGGCCCCTGATCGAAAATAACAAAGTTCCCTGATCGAGAAAAACAAAGCCCGCTGATCGAGTAAAACAAAGTCCCCTGAAAGAGTATAAAAAAGTCCCCTGATCGAGTATAACAAAGGCCCCTGATCGAGTTTAACAAAGGCCCCTCAACGAGTATAATAAAGTCGCCTGGTCGAGTATAGCAATGGCCCCTCATAGAATTTAACAAAGGCCCCTCAACGAGTATAATAAAGTCGCCTGGTCGAGTATAACAAAATCTCCTGATCGAGTATAACAAAGTCCCTTGAACGATTATAACAAAGGCCCCTGATCAAGTATAACAAAGCCCCCTGATCGTGTATAACAAAGCGCATCATCGAGTATAACAAAGGCCCCTGAACAAGTATAACAAAGTCCCCTGAACGAGTATAACAAAGTCCCCTGATCGAGAATAACAAAGTCCTCTCACCGAGTATAACAAAGTTTCCTGATCGAGTATAACAAGGCCCCCTCATTGAGTATAACAATGTCCCCTGATCGAGTATAGCAAAGTCCACTGATCGGGTATAACAAAGGCCCCTGAGAGAGTATAACAAAGTCCGCTGATCGGGTATAATAAAGTCCCCTGATCGAGTATAACAACGTTCCCTAATCGAGTATAACAAAGTCCCCTGATCGAGTATAACAAAGTCCCCTGATCGAGTATAACAAAGGCCCCTGATCGAGTAAAGCAAAGTTCCCTGATCGAGTATAACAAAGTCCCCTGATCGAGTATAACAAAGGCCCCTGATCGAGTAAAGCAAAGTCCCCTGATCGGGTATAACAAAGGCCCCTGATCGAGTATAACAAAGTCCGCTGATCGGGTATAACAAAGTCTCCTGATCGAGTATAACAAAGCTCCCTAATCGAGTATAACAAAGCCCCCGAATCGAGTTTAACAAAGGCCCCTGATCGAGTTTAACAAAGGCTCCTGATCGAGTATAACAAAGCCCTTTGGTCGAGTATAACAAACTCCCCTGGTCGAGTATAACAAAGTCCCCTGATCGAGTATAACAAAGTCCCCTGATCGAGTATAACAAAGTCCCCTGAACGATTATAACAAAGGCCCCTGATCGAGTATAACAAAGTTCCCTGATCGAGTATAACAAAGGCCCCTGATCGAGTTTAACAAAGGCCCCTCATCGAGTATAACAAAGTCCCCTGGTCGAGTATAACAAAGGCCCCTTATCGAGTTTAACAAAGGCCATCATCGAGTATAACAAAGTCCCCTGGTCGAGTATAAAAAACTCCCCTTGTCGAGTATAACAAAGTCCCCTGATCGAGTATAGCAAAGGGCCCTTATCAAGTTTAACAAAGGCCCCTAATCGAGTATAACAAAGTCCCCTGGTCGAGTATATCAAACTCTCCTGGTCGAGTATAACAAAGTCCCCTGATCGAGTATAACAAAGTCCCCTGATCGAGTATAACAAAGTCCCCTGAACGATTATAACAAATTCCCCAAATCAAGTATAACAAAGTCCCTTGAACGATTATAAGAAAGGTCCCTGATCGAGTATAACAAAGTTCCCTGACCGAGTATAACAAAGCACCCTCATAGAGTATATCAAAGGGCCCAGATCGAGTATAACAAAGGCCCCTCATGGAGTATAACAAAGTCCCCTTGTCGAGCATAATAAACTCCCCTGGTCGAGTATAACAAAGTCACCTGATAGAGTATAAGAAATTCCCTTGATCGAGTATAACAAAGTCCCTTGAACGATTATAACAAAGGCCCCTGATCAAGTATAACAAAGCCTCCTGATCGTGTATAACAAAGCCCCCTCATCGAGTATAACAAAGTCCCCTGATCAAGTATAACAAAGTCCCCTGAACGAGTATAACAAAGTCCCCTGATCGAGTATAACAAAGTCCCCTCACCGAGTATAACAAAGTTCCCTGATCGAGTATAACAAATTCCCCTGCACAATTATAACAAAGGCTATTGATCGAGTATAACAAAGTTTCCTGATCAAGTATAACAAACTCCCCTGGTCGAGTATAACAAAGTCCCCTGATCGAGTATAACAAAGTCCCCTGATCGAGTATAACAAAGTCGCCTTAAAGATTATAACAAAGTCCCCTATTCGAGTATAACAAAGTCCCCTGATCGAGTCTAAAAATGGCCCCTAATCAAGTATAACAAAGTCCTCTGGTCGAGTATAACAAATTCCCCTGGTCGAGAATAACAAAGTCCCCTGATCGAGTATAACCAAGTCCCCTGAACGATTATAACAAAGGCACCTAATCAAGTATAACAAAGCCCACTGATCGTGTATAACGAAGCCGCCTCATCGTGTATAACAAAGTCTACTGAACGAGTATAACAAAGTCCCCTGGTCGAGTATAACAAAGCCCCTCACCGAGTATAACAAAGTTCCCTGAACGAGTATAACAAAGCCCCCTCATAGAGTATAACAAAGTCACCTGATCGAGTATAGCAAAGTCCCCTGATCGAGTATAACAAAGGCCCCTTATCGACTATAACAAAGGCCCCACATCGAGAATAACAAAGTCCCATGATCGAGTATAACAAAGTCCCCTCATCGAATATAACAAAGTCCCCTGATCGAGTATAACAAATTCCCCTGATCGAGGTGAGCAAAGTCCTCTCAAAGAGTATAACAAAGGCCCCTCATAGAGTATAACAAAGTCCCATGATCGAGAATAACAAACTCCCCTCATCGAACAAAACAAAGTCCCCGATCGAGTATAACAAAGTCCCCTGATCGCGTATAACAAAGTCCCCTGATCGAGTATAACAAAGTTCCCTAATCGAGTATAACAAAGTCCCCTGATCGAGTAAAACAAAGTCCCCTGATCGAGTATAACAAAGGCCCCTGATCGAGTAAAGCAAAGTTCCCTGATCGAGTATAACAAAGTCCCCTGATCGAGTATAACAAAGGCCCCTGATCGAGTAAAGCAAAGTCCCCTGATCGGGTATAACAAAGGCCCCTGATCGAGTATAACAAAGTCCGCTGATCGGGTATAACAAAGTCCCCTGATCGAGTATAACAAAGCCCCCTAATCGAGTTTAACAAAGGCCCCTGATCGAGTTTAACAAAGGCTCCTGATCGAGTATAACAAAGCCCTTTGGTCGAGTATAACAAGCTCCCCTGGTCGAGTATAACAAAGTCCCCTGATCGAGTTTAACAAAGTTCCCTGATCGAGTATAACAAAGGCCCTGATCGAGTTTAACAAAGGCCCCTCATCGAGTATAACAAAGTCCCCTGGTCGAGTATAACAAAGGCCCCTTATCGAGTTTAACAAAGGCCATCATCGAGTATAACAAAGTCCCCTGGTCGAGTATAAAAAACTCCCCTTGTCGAGTATAACAAAGTCCCCTGATCGAGTATAGCAAAGGGCCCTTATCAAGTTTAACAAAGGCCCCTGATCGAGTATAACAAAGTCCCCTGGTCGAGTATAACAAACTCTCCTGGTCGAGTATAACAAAGTCCCCTGATCGAGTATAACAAAGTCCCCTGATCGAGTATAACAAAGTCCCCTGAACGATTATAACAAATTCCCCAAATCAAGTATAACAAAGTTCCTTGAACGATTTTAAGAAAGGCCCCTGATCGAGTATAACAAAGTTCCCTGACCGAGTATAACAAAGCACCCTCATAGAGCATACCAAAGGGCCCAGATCGAGTATAACAAAGGCCCCTCATGGAGTATAACAAAGTCCCCTTGTCGAGTATAGTAAACTCCCCTGGTCGAGTATAACAAAGTCACCTGATAGAGTATAAGAAATTCCGTTGATCGAGTATAACAAAGTCCCTTGAACGATTATAACAAAGGCCCCTGATCAAGTATAACAAAGCCCCCTGATCGTGTATAAAAAAGCCCCCTCATCGAGTATAACAAAGTCCCCTGATCAAGTATAACAAAGTCCCCTGAACGAGTATAACAAAGTCCCCTGATCGAGTATAACAAAGTCCCCTCACCGAGTATAACAAAGTTCCCTGATCGAGTATAACAAATTCCCCTGCACAATTATAACAAAGGCTATTGATCGAGTATAACAAAGTTTCCTGATCAAGTATAACAAACTCCCCTGGTCGAGTATAACAAAGTCCCCTGATCGAGTATAACAAAGTCCCCTGATCGAGTATAACAAAGTCGCCTTAAAGATTATAACAAAGTCCCCTATTCGAGTATAACAAAGTCCCCTGATCGAGTCTAAAAATGGCCCCTAATCAAGTATAACAAAGTCCTCTGGTCGATTATAACAAATTCCCCTGGTCGAGAATAACAAAGTCCCCTGATCGAGTATAACCAAGTCCCCTGAACGATTATAACAAAGGCACCTAATCAAGTATAACAAAGCCCACTGATCGTGTATAACGAAGCCGCCTCATCGTGTATAACAAAGTCTGCTGAACGAGTATAACAAAGTCCCCTGGTCGAGTATAACAAAGTCCCCTCACCGAGTATAACAAAGTTCCCTGAACGAGTATAACAAAGCCCCCTCATAGAGTATAACAAAGTCCCCTGATCGAGTATAGCAAAGTCCCCTGATCGAGTATAACAAAGGCCCCTAATCGACTATAACAAAGGCCCCACATCGAGAATAACAAAGTCCCATGATCGAGTGTAACAAAGTCCCCTCATCGAATATAACAAAGTCCCCTGATCGAGTATAACAAATTCCCCTGATCGAGGTGAGCAAAGTCCTCTCAAAGAGTATAACAAAGGCCCCTCATCGAGTATAACAAAGTCCCATGATCGAGAATAACAAACTCCCCTCATCGAACAAAACAAAGTCCCCGATCGAGTATAACAAAGTCCTCTGATCGCGTATAAGAAAGTCCCCTGATCGAGTATAATAAAGTTCCCTGATCGAGTATAACAAAGTCCCCTGATCGAGAATAACAAAGTCCCCTGAACGATTGTAACAAAGAACCCTCATCGGGAATAACAAAGTTTCCTGATCGAGTATAACAAAGCCCTCTAATCGAGTATAACAAAGTCCCCTGATCAAGTATAACAAAGTCTCCTGATTGAGTATAACAAAGGCCCCTGATCGAGTATAACAAAGGCCCCTTATCGAGTATAACAAAGTCCCCTGATCGAGTATAACAAAGCCCCCTGATCGAGTAAAACAACGTACCCTGATCGAGTATAACAAACTCCCCTGATCGAGTATAAAAAAGTCTCCTCATCGTGTTTAACAAAGTCCTCTAATCGAGAATAACAAAGGCCTTTGATCGAGTTTAACAAAGACCTCTACAAGAGTATAACAAAGTCCCCTGATCGCGTATAACAAAGTCCCCTGAATGATAATAACAAAGTCCCCAAATCAAGTATAACAAAGTCCCTTGAACGATTATAAGAAAGGCCCCTGATCGAATATAACAAAGCCCCCTGATCGTGTATAACAAAGCCCCCTCATCGAGTATAACAAAGTCCCCTGATCGAGTATAACAAAGTCCCCTGATCGAGTATAACAAAGTCCCCTGATCGAGTATAACAAAGTCCCCTCATCGAGTATAACAAAGTTCCCTGATCGAGTATAACAAAGTCCCCTGCACGATTATAACAAAGGCTACAGATCCAGTATAACAAAGTTTCCTGATCAAGTATAACAAACTCCCCAGGTCGAGTATAACAAAGTCCCCTGATCGAGTATAACAAAGTCCCCTGATCGAGTATAACAAAGTCGCCTTAAAGATTATAGCAAAGTCCCCTATTGGAGTATAACAAAGTCCCCTGATCGAGTCTATAAATGGCCCCTAATCAAGTATAACAAAGTCCTCTGGTCGATTATAACAAATTCCCCTGGTCGAGAAAAACAAAGTCCCCTGATCGAGTATAACCAAGTCCCTTGAACGTTTATAACAAAGGCACCTAATCAAGTATAACAAAGCTCCCTGATCGTGTATAACAAAGCCGCCTCATCGTGTATAACAAAGTCTACTGAACGAGTATAACAACGTCCCCTGATCGAGTATAACAAAGTCCCGTCACCGAGTATAACAAAGTTCCCTGAACGAGTATAACAAAGCCCCTCATCGAGTATAACAAAGTCCCCTGATCGAGTATAACAAAGTCCCCTGATCGAGTATAACAAAGGCCCCTAATCGAGTATAACAAAGGCCCCTCATCGAGTATAACAAAGTCCCATGATCGAGTATAACAAAGTCCCCTCATCGAATATAACAAAGTCCCCTGATCGAGTATAACAAATTCCCCTGATCGAGTTGAACAAAGTCCTCTCAACGAGTATAACAAAGGCCCCTCATCGAGTATAACAAAGTCCCATGATCGAGAATAACAAACTCCCCTCATCGAACAAAACAAAGTCCCCGATCGAGTATAACAAAGTCCTCTGATCGAGTATAACAAAGTCCCCTGATCGAGTATAACAAAGTTCCCTGATCGAGTATAACAAAGTCCCCTGATCGAGTATAACAAAGTCCCCTGATCGATTATAACAAAGGCCCCTCATCGAGTATAACAAAGTTTCCTGATCGAGTATAACAAAGCCCCTGATCGAGTATAACAAAGTCCCTGATCGAGTATAACAAAGTCCCCTGATCGAGTATAACAAAGGCCCCTGATCGAGTATAACAAAGGCCCCTGATCGAGTATAACAAAGTCCCCTGATCGAGTATAACAAAGCCCCCTGATCGAGTATAACAAACTCCCCTGATCGAGTATAACAAAGTCTCCTCATCGAGTTTAACAAAGTCCTCTAATCGAGAATAACAAAGGCCTTTGATCGAGTTTAACAAAGGCCCCTGTTCGAGTATAACAAAGACCTCTACAAGAGTATAACAAAGTCCCCTGATCGAGTATTACAGAGTCCCCTGATCGAGTATAACAAAGTCCCCTCATCGAGTATAACAAAGGCCCCTCATCGAGTATAACAAAGTCCCCTGATCGAGTATAACAAAGTCCCCTGATCGAGTATAACAAAGGCTCCTGATCGAGTATAACAAAGTTTCCTGATTGAGTAAAACAAAGCTCCCAGATCGAGTATAACAAAGTCCCTTGATCGAGTATAACAAAGTCCCCTGATTGAGTATAACAAAGGTCCCTCATCGAGTTTAACAAAGGCCCCTAATCGAGTATAACAAAGCCCCCTGACCGAGTATAACAAAGTCCTCTGATCGAGTATAACAAAGCCCCCTGATCGAGTATAACAAAGTCCCCTGATCGAGTATAACAAAGTCCCCTGATCGAGTATAACAAAGCCCCCTGATCAAGTATAACAAAGGCCCCTGATCGAGTATAACAAAGACCCCTGGTCGAGTATAACAAAGTCCCCTGATCGAGTATAACAAAGGCCCCTGATCGAGTATAACAAAGGCCCCTCATCGAGTATAACAAAGTCCCCTGATCGAGTATAACAAAGGCCCCTGATCGAGTATAACAAAGTCCCCTGCACGATTATAACAAAGGCAACTTATCGAGTATAACAAAGTTTCCTAATCGAGTAAAACAAAGCCCCCTGATCGGGTATAACAGAGTCTCCTTATCGAATATAACAAAGTCTCCTGATCGAGTATAACAAAGTCCCCTGATCGAGTATAAGAAAGTCCCTTGATCGAGTATAACAAAGTCCCCTGAACGATTGCAACAAAGGCCCCACATCGAGAATAACAAAGATTCCTGATCAAGTAAAACAAAGACCCCTGATCGAATATAACAAAGACGCCTCAACGAGTATAACAAAGGCCCCTGATCGAGTATAACAAAGTTCCCTGATCGAGTATAACAAAGCCCCCTGATCGAGTATAACAAAGTCCCCTAATCGAGAATAACAAAGTCCCCTGATCGAGTATAACAAAGCCCCCTCATCAAGTATAACAAAGGCCCCTGATCGAGTATAACAAAGACCCCTGGTCGAGTATAACAAAGTCCCCTAATCGAGTACAACAAAGGCCCTGGATCGAGAAAAAAAGTCCCCTCATCGTGTATAACAAAGTCCCCTGATCGAGTATAACAAAGCCCCCTGATCAAGCATAACAAAGGACCCTGATCGAGTACAACGAAGACCCCTAGCAGAGTATAACAAAGTCCCCAGATCGAGTATAACAAACTCCCCTCATCGAGTATAACAAAGTCTCCTCATCGAGTTTCACAAAGTCCTCAAATCGAGAATAATAAAGGCCTTTGATCGAGTTTAACAAAGGCCCCTGTTCGATTATAACAAAGGTCCTCTAAAAGAGTATAACAAAGCCCACTTATCGAGTATAACACAGTCCCCTGATCGAGTATTACAGAGTCCCCTGATCGGGTAAAACAGAGTCCACTTATCGGATATAACAAAGGCCCCTCATCGAGAATAACAAAGTTTCCTGATCGAGTAAAACAAAGCCCCATGATCGAGTATAACAAAGTCCTCTGATCAAGTATGACAAAGTCCCCTGATTGAGTATAACAAAGGCCCGTGATCGAGTATACCAAAGGCCCCTCATCGAGTATAACAAAGTCCCCTGATCGAGTATAACAAACCCCCTGATCGAGTAAAACAAAGACCCTGATCGAGCATAACAAAGGCCCCTCATCGAGTATAACAAAGTCCCCAGATCGTGTATAACAAAAGCCCCTGATCGAGGGTAACAAAGTCCTCTGCACGATTATAACAAAGGCTACTGATCGAGTATAACAAAGTTTCCTGATCGAGTAAAACAAAGCCCCCTGATCGAGTATAACAAAGTCCCCTGATCGGGTATAACAAAGTCCCCTGGTCGAGTATAACAAAGGCCCCTAATCGAATATAACAAAGGCGCCTGAAAGAGTATAACAAAGTCTCCTCATCGAGTTTAACAAAGTCCTCAAATCGAGAATAACAAAGGCCTTTGATCGAGTTTAACAAAGGCCCCTGTTCGAGTATAACAAAGGCCTCTAAAAGAGTATAACAAAGGCCACTGATCGAGTATAACAAAGTTCCCTGATCGAGTATAACAGAGTCCCCATATCGAATATAACAAAGTCCCCTGATCGAGTATAACAAAGTTCCCTGATCGAGTATAACAAAGTCCCCTGATCGAGAATAAAAAAGTCCCCTGAACGAGTGTAACAAAGGACCCTCATCGAGAATAACAAAGTTTCCTGATCGAGTATAAGAAAGCCCCCTGATCGAGTATAACAAAGTCCCCTGATGGAGTATAACAAAGGCCCCTGATGGAGTATAACAAAGCCCCCGGATCGAGTAAAACAAAGTACCCTGATCGAGTATAACAAACTCCCCTGATCGAGTATAACAAAGTCCCATGATCGAGTTTAACAAAGACCCCTGATCGAGTATAAGAAAGTCGCCTGGTAGAGTATAAGAAAGGCCCCTGATCGAATATAACAAAGCCGCCTGATCGAGTATAACAAAGGCCCATGATCGAGAATAACAAAGTTCCCTGATCCAGTAAAACAAAGTCCCCTGATCGAGTATAACAAAGTCCCCTGATCGAGTATAACAAAGTCCCCTGATCCAGTATAACATAGGTCACTGATCGAGTATAACAAAGACCCCTGGTCGAGTATTACAAAGTCCCCTGATCGAGTATAATAAAGGCCTCTCATCGAGTATAACAAAGGCCACTGATCGAGTATAACAAAGTCCCCTCATCGAGTATAACAAAAGCCCCTCATCGAGTCTAACAAAGTCCCATGAACGAGTATAACAAAATTCCCTTATCGAGTATAACAAAGTCCCCTTATCGAGTATAACAAAGTCGCCTGATCGAGTATAACAAAGTCCCCTGATCGAGTATAACAAAGTCCCCTGAACGATTATAACAAAGGCCCCTCATCGAGTATAACACATTTCCTGATCGAGTAAAACAGAGCCCCCTGATCGAGTATAACAAAGTCCCTTGATCGAGTATAACAAAGTCCACTGAATGAGTGTAACAGAGGCCCTAGATCGAGTTTAACAAAAGCCCCTGATCGAGTATAACAAAATCGCCTGGTCGAGTATAACAAAGGTCCCTGATCGAATATAACAAAGGCGCCTGAACGAGTATAACAAAGGCCCCTGATTGAGTATAACAAAGTTCCCTAATCGAGTATAACAAAGTCACCCGATCGAGAATAACAAAGTCCCCTAATCGAGTATAACAAAGCCCCCTGATCAAGTATAACAAAGGCCCCTGATCGAGCATAACAGAGGACCCTGATCGAGTATAACAAAGGACCCTGATCGAGAATAACAAAGTCCCCTGCTCGAGAATAACAAAGCCCCCTGATCGATTAAAACAAAGTCCCCTGATCGAGTATAACAAACTCCCCTGATCGAGTATAACAAAGTCTCCTCATCGAGTTTAACAATGTCCTCAAATCGAGAATAACAAAGGCCTTTGATCGAGTTTAACAAAGGCCCCTGTTCGAGTATAACAAAGGCTTCTAAAAGAGTACAACAAACGGTACTGATCGAGTATAACAAAGTCCCCTCATCGAGTATAACAAAGGCCCCTCATCGAGTATAACAAAGTCCCATGATCGAGTATAACAAAGTCCCCTCATCGAATATAACAAAGTCCCCTGATCGAGTATAACAAAGTACCCTGAACGATTAATACAAAGGCCCCTCATCGAGTATAACAAAGGACCCTGATCGAGTTTAACAAAGGCCCCTAATCGAGTATAACAAAGTCCCCTGGTCGAGTATAACAAAGGCACATGATCGAGTATAACAAAGTTCCCTGATCGAGTATAACAAAGCCCCCATATCGAGTATAACAAAGTCCCCCTAATCGAGAAAAACAAAGTCCCCTGATCCAGTATAACAAAGACCCTTGGACCGAGTAAAACAAAGTCCCCTGATCGAGTATAACAAACTCCCCTGATCGAGTATAACAAAGTCTCCTCATCGAGTTTAACAAAGTCCTCTAATCGAGAATAACAAAGGCCTTTGATCGAGTTTAACAAAGACCCCTGTTCGAGTATAACAAAGGCCTCTAAAAGAGTATAACAAAATCCCTAATCGAGAAAAACAAAGTCCCCTGATCGAGTATAACAAAGACCCTGATCGAGTATAACAAAGTCCCCTGATCGAGTATAACAAAGTCCCCTGATCGAGTATAACAAAGTCTCCTCATCGAGTTTAACAAAGTCCTCTAATCGAGAATAACAAAGGCCTTTGATCGAGTTTAACAAAGGCCCCTGTTCGAGTATAACAAAGGCCTCTAAAAGAGTATAACAAAATCCCTGATCGAGTATAACAAAGTCCACTGATCGAGTATAACAAAGGCCCCTCATCGAGTATAACAAAGTCCCCTGATCGAGTATAACAAAGCCCCCTGATCGAGTATAACAAAGTCCCCTGATCGAGTATAACAAAGCCCCTGATCGAGTATAACAAAGGCCCCTGATCGAGTATAAAAAAGTTCCCTCATCGAGTGTAACAAAGTCCCCTGCACGATTATAACAAAGGCTACAGATCCAGTATAACAAAGTTCCTGATCAAGTATAACAAATTCCCCTGATCGAGTATAACAAAGTCCCCTGATCGAGTATAACAAAGTCCCCTGATCGAGTATAACAAAGTCCTTATCGAGTATAACAAAGTCCCCTCATCGAATATAACAAAGTCCCCTGATCGAGTATAACAAAGTCCCTGATCGAGTATAAAACAGTCCCCTGATCAAGTATAACAACGTCCCTGATCGATTATAACAAAGGCCCCTCATCGAGTATAACAAAGTCCCTGATCGAGTATAACAAAGTCCCCTGATCGAGAATAACAAAGTCCCCTGATCGAGTATAACAAAGCACCCTGATCGAGTATAACAAAGGCCCCTGATCGAGTATAACAAAGACCCTGATCGAGTATAACAAAGTCCCCTGATCGAGTATAACAAAGTCCCCTGATCGAGTATAACAAAGTCCCCTCATCGAGTATAACAAAGTCCCCTGATCGAGTATAACAAAGTCCCCTGATCGAGTATAACAAAGTCCCCTGATCGAGTATAACAAAGTCCCCTGATCGAGTATAACAAAGGCCCTCATCGAGTATAACAAAGCCCCTTCATCGAGTATAACAAAGTCCCCTGATCGAGTATAACAAAGCCCCTCATCTAGTATAACAAAGTCCCTGATCGAGTATAACAAAGTCCCCTGATCGAGTGTAACAAAGTCCCCTGATCGAGTATAACAAAGTCCCCTGATCGAGTATAACAAAGCCCCTGATCGAGTATAACAAAGTCCCCTGATCGAGTATAACAAAGTCCCCTCATCGAGTATAACAAAGTCTCCTCATCGAGTATAACAAAGTCCCTCATCGAGTATAACAAAGGCCTCTGATCGAGTATAACAAAGCCCCTGATCGAGTATAACAAAGGCCCCTGATCGAGTATAACAAAGTCCCTAATCGAGTATAACAAAGTCCCCTGATCGAGTATAACAAAGTCCCCTGATCGAGTATAACAAAGTCCCCTGATCGAGTATAACAAAGTCCCCTGATCGAGTATAACAAAGTCTCCTCATCGAGTTTAACAAAGTCCTCTGATCGAGAATAACAAAGGCCTTTGATCGAGTTTAACAAAGGCCCCTGATCGAGTATAACAAAGGCCTCTAAAAGAGTATAACAAAGGGCACTGATCGAGTATAACAAAGTCCCCTGATCGAGTATTACAGAGTCCCTTGATCGAGTATAACAAAGGCCACTCATCGAGTATAACAAAGCCCCTGATCGAGTATAACAAAGTCCCCTGATCGAGTATAACAAAGTCCCCTGATCGAGTATAACAAAGTCCCCTGATCGAGTATAACAAAGTCCCCTGATCGAGTATAACAAAGTCCCCTGATCGAGTATAACAAAGTCCCCTCATCGAGTATAACAAAGTCCCCTGATCGAGTATAACAAAGCCCCTGATCGAGTATAACAAAGTCCCCTGATCGAGTATAACAAAGTCCCTGATCGAGTATAACAAAGTCCCCTGATCGAGTATAACAAAGCCCCCTGATCGAGTATAACAAAGTCCCCTGATCGAGTATAACAAAGCCCCTGATCGAGTATAACAAAGTCCCTGATCGAGTATAACAAAGTCCCCTGATCGAGTATAACAAAGTCACTGATCGAGTATAACAAAGCCCCTGATCGAGTATAACAAAGTCCCCTGATCGAGTATAACAAAGTCCCCTGATCGAGTATAACAAAGTCCCCTGATCGAGTATAACAAAGTCCCCTGATCGAGTATAACAAAGCCCCTTAATCGAGTATAACAAAGTCACTGATCGAGTATAACAAATCCTCCAGATCGAGTATAACAAAGTCCCCTGATCGAGTATAACAAAGTCCCCTGATCGAGTATAACAAAGTCCCCTGATCGAGTATAACAAAGTCCCCTGATCGAGTATAACA
Source organism: Homarus gammarus (assembly GCA_958450375.1). Classification (NCBI taxonomy): domain Eukaryota; kingdom Metazoa; phylum Arthropoda; class Malacostraca; order Decapoda; family Nephropidae; genus Homarus; species Homarus gammarus. The sequence continues at coordinate 108,112 of CAUDMG010000027.1, forward strand.
AAGCCCCTGATCGAGTATAACAAAGGCCCCTGATCGAGTATAACAAAGCCCCTGATCGAGTATAACAAAGTCCCCTGATTGAGTATAACAAAGCCCCTGATCGAGTATAACAAAGTCCCTGATCGAGTATAACAAAGTCCCCTGATCGAGTATAACAAAGTCCCCTGATCGAGTTTAACAAAGTCCCTAATCGAGAATAACAAAGGCCTTTGATCGAGTTTAACAAAGGCCCCTGTTCGAGTATAACAAAGGCCCCTAATCGAGTATAACAAAGGCCCCTGATCGAGTATAACAAAGTCCCCTGATCGAGTATAACAAAGTCCCCTGATCGAGTATAACAAAGTCCCCTGATCGAGTATAACAAAGCCCCTCATCGAGTATAACAAAGTCCCCTGATCGAGTATAACAAAGTCCCCTGATCGAGTATAACAAAGGCCCCTGATCGAGTATAACAAAGGCCCCTGATCGAGTATAACAAAGTCCCCTGATCGAGTATAACAAAGCCCCTGATCGAGTATAACAAAGTCCCCTATCGAGTATAACAAAGTCCCCTGATCGAGTATAACAAAGTCCCCTCATCGAGTATAACAAAGTCCCCTATCGAGTATAACAAAGTCCCCTGATCGAGTATAACAAAGCCCCTGATCGAGTATAACAAAGTCCCCTGATCGAGTATAACAAAGTCCCCTGATCGAGTATAACAAAGGCCCCTCATCGAGTATAACAAAGTCCCTGATCGAGTATAACAAAGCCCCTGATCGAGTATAACAAAGTCCCCTGATCGAGTATAACAAAGTCCCCTGATCGAGTATAACAAAGGCCCCTGATCGAGTATAACAAAGCCCCTGATCGAGTATAACAAAGTCCCCTGATCGAGTATAACAAAGGCCCCTGATCGAGTATAACAAAGTCCCTGATCGAGTATAACAAAGTCCCCTGATCGAGTATAACAAAGTCCCCTGATCGAGTATAACAAAGTCCCCTGATCGAGTATAACAAAGTCCCCTGATCGAGTATAACAAAGTCCCCTGATCGAGTATAACAAAGGCCCCTGATCGAGTATAACAAAGTCCCCTGATCGAGTATAACAAAGCCCCTGATCGAGTATAACAAAGTCCCCTGATCGAGTATAACAAAGTCCCCTGATCGAGTATAACAAAGGCCCCTGATCGAGTATAACAAAGGCCCCTCATCGAGTATAACAAAGTCCCCTGATCGAGTATAACAAATCCCCTGATCGAGTATAACAAAGGCCCTGATCGAGTATAACAAAGGCCCCTGATCGAGTATAACAAAGTTCCCTGATCGAGTATAACAAAGTCCCCTGATCGAGTATAACAAAGTCCCCTGATCGAGTATAACAAAGTCCCCTGATCGAGTATAACAAAGCCCCTCATCGAGTATAACAAAGGCCCCTGATCGAGTATAACAAAGCCCACTCATCGAGTATAACAAAGGCCCCTGATCGAGTATAACAAAGCCAACTGATCGAGTATAACAAAGTCCCCTGATCGAGTATAACAAAGTCCCCTGATCGAGTATAACAAAGTCCCCTGATCGAGTATAACAAAGTCCCCTGATCGAGTATAACAAAGTCCCTCATCGAGTATAACAAAGTCCCTCATCGAGTATAACAAAGGCCCTGATCGAGTATAACAAAGTCCCCTGATCGAGTATAACAAAGTCCCTAATCGAGTATAACAAAGGCCACTGATCGAGTATAACAAAGTCCCCTCATCGAGTATAACAAAGTCCCCTGATCGAGTATAACAAAGGCCCCTGATCGAGTATAACAAAGTCCCTGATCGAGTATAACAAAGTCCCCTCATCGAGTATAACAAAGCCCCTGATCGAGTATAACAAAGTCCCCTGATCGAGTATAACAAAGTCCCCTGATCGAGTATAACAAAGTCCCCTGATCGAGTATAACAAAGCCCCTGATCGAGTATAACAAAGGCCCTGATCGAGTATAACAAAGTCCCCTGATCGAGTATAACAAAGTCCCTGATCGAGTATAACAAAGGCCCCTCATCGAGTATAACAAAGGCCCCTGATCGAGTATAACAAAGGCCCCTGATCGAGTATAACAAAGCCCCTGATCGAGTATAACAAAGTCCCCTGATCGAGTATAACAAAGTCCCCTGATCGAGTATAACAAAGTCCCCTGATCGAGTATAACAAAGTCCCTGATCGAGTATAACAAAGTCCCCTGATCGAGTATAACAAAGTCACTGATCGAGTATAACAAAGTCCCCTGATCGAGTATAACAAAGTCCCCTGATCGAGTATAACAAAGTCCCTGATCGAGTATAACAAAGTCCCCTGATCGAGTATAACAAAGTCCCCTGATCGAGTATAACAAAGGCCCCTGATCGAGTATAACAAAGGCCCCTGATCGAGTATAACAAAGTCCCCTGATCGAGTATAACAAAGTCCCCTGATCGAGTATAACAAAGTCCCCTGATCGAGTATAACAAAGTCCCCTCATCGAGTATAACAAAGTCCCCTGATCGAGTATAACAAAGTCCCCTCATCGAGTATAACAAAGTCCCCTGATCGAGTATAACAAAGGCCCCTGATCGAGTATAACAAAGTCCCCTGATCGAGTATAACAAAGTCCCCTGATCGAGTATAACAAAGTCCCCTGATCGAGTATAACAAAGTCCCCTGATCGAGTATAACAAAGCCCCTCATCGAGTATAACAAAGGCCCCTGATCGAGTATAACAAAGTCCCCTGATCGAGTATAACAAAGTCCCTGATCGAGTATAACAAAGTCCCTGATCGAGTATAACAAAGTCCCCTGATCGAGTATAACAAAGGCCCTGATCGAGTATAACAAAGTCCCCTGATCGAGTATAACAAAGTCCCCTGATCGAGTATAACAAAGTCCCCTATCGAGTATAACAAAGTCCCTCATCGAGTATAACAAAGTCCCTATCGAGTATAACAAAGGCCCCTGATCGAGTATAACAAAGGCCCCTGATCGAGTATAACAAAGGCCCCTAATCGAGTATAACAAAGGCCCCTGATCGAGTATAACAAAGTCCCCTGATCGAGTATAACAAAGGCCCCTGATCGAGTATAACAAAGTCCCCTGATCGAGTATAACAAAGTCCCCTCATCGAGTATAACAAAGTCCCCTGATCGAGTATAACAAAGTCCCCTGATCGAGTATAACAAAGTCCCCTGATCGAGTATAACAAAGTCCCCTGATCGAGTATAACAAAGTCCCCTGATCGAGTATAACAAAGGCCCCTGATCGAGTATAACAAAGTCCCTGATCGAGTATAACAAAGTCCCCTGATCGAGTATAACAAAGTCCCCTGATCGAGTATAACAAAGTCCCCTGATCGAGTATAACAAAGCCCCTGATCGAGTATAACAAAGTCCCCTGATCGAGTATAACAAAGTCCCCTGATCGAGTATAACAAAGGCCCCTGATCGAGTATAACAAAGTCCCTGATCGAGTATAACAAAGTCCCCTCATCGAGTATAACAAAGTCCCCTGATCGAGTATAACAAAGTCCCCTGATCGAGTATAACAAAGTCCCCTGATCGAGTATAACAAAGTCCCCTGATCGAGTATAACAAAGTCCCCTCATCGAGTATAACAAAGTCCCCTGATCGAGTATAACAAAGCCCCTGATCGAGTATAACAAAGTCCCCTGATCGAGTATAACAAAGTCCCCTGATCGAGTATAACAAAGGCCCCTGATCGAGTATAACAAAGCCCCTGATCGAGTATAACAAAGTCCCCTGATCGAGTATAACAAAGGCCCTGATCGAGTATAACAAAGCCACTGATCGAGTATAACAAAGTCCCCTGATCGAGTATAACAAAGTCCCTGATCGAGTATAACAAAGCCCCTGATCGAGTATAACAAAGTCCCCTGATCGAGTATAACAAAGTCCCCTGATCGAGTATAACAAAGCCCCTCATCGAGTATAACAAAGTCCCCTGATCGAGTATAACAAAGTCCCCTCATCGAGTATAACAAAGGCCCCTGATCGAGTATAACAAAGCCCCTGTCGAGTATAACAAAGTCCCCTGATCGAATATAACAAAGCCCCTGATCGAGTATAACAAAGTCCCCTGATCGAGTATAACAAAGTCCCCTGATCGAGTATAACAAAGTCCCCTCATCGAGTATAATAAAGCCCCTGATCTAGTATAACAAAGGCCCTGATCGAGTATAACAAAGGCCCCTAATCGATTATAACAAAGGCCCTACGAGTATAACAAAGCCCTGGTCGAATATATCAAAGCCCCTCATCGAGTATAACAAAGCCCCTGATCGAGTATAACAAAGTCCCCTGATCGAGTATAACAAAGTCCCCTGATCGAGTATAACAAAGTCCCCTGATCGAGTATAACAAAGTCCCTGATCGAGTATAACAAAGTCCCCTGATCGAGTATAACAAAGTCCCCTGATCGAGTATAACAAAGTCCCTGATCGAGTATAACAAAGTCCCCTGATCGAGTATAACAAAGTCCCCTGATCGAGTATAACAAAGTCCCCTGATCGAGTATAACAAAGTCCCCTGATCGAGTATAACAAAGCCCCTGATCGAGTATAACAAAGTCCCCTGATCGAGTATAACAAAGTCCCCTGATCGAGTATAACAAAGTCCCCTCATCGAGTATAACAAAGTCCCCTGATCGAGTATAACAAAGTCCCCTGATCGAGTATAACAAAGCCCCTCATCGAGTATAACAAAGGCCCCTGATCGAGTATAACAAAGTCCCCTGATCGAGTATAACAAAGTCCCCTGATCGAGTATAACAAAGTCCCCTGATCGAGTATAACAAAGTCCCCTGATCGAGTATAACAAAGTCCCCTGATCGAGTATAACAAAGTCCCCTCATCGAGTATAACAAAGTCCCTGATCGAGTATAACAAAGGCCCCTGATCGAGTATAACAAAGGCCCCTGATCGAGTATAACAAAGTCCCCTAATCGAGTATAACAAAGGCCCCTGATCGAGTATAACAAAGTCCCCTGATCGAGTATAACAAAGTCCCCTGATCGAGTATAACAAAGTCCCCTCATCGAGTATAACAAAGTCCCCTGATCGAGTATAACAAAGTCCCCTGATCGAGTATAACAAAGTCCCCTGATCGAGTATAACAAAGTCCCCTGATCGAGTATAACAAAGCCCCTGATCGAGTATAACAAAGCCCCTGATCGAGTATAACAAAGCCCCTGATCGAGTATAACAAAGTCCCCTGATCGAGTATAACAAAGTCCCCTGATCGAGTATAACAAAGTCCCCTCATCGAGTATAACAAAGTCCCCTGATCGAGTATAACAAAGTCCCCTGATCGAGTATAACAAAGTCCCCTGATCGAGTATAACAAAGTCCCCTGATCGAGTATAACAAAGTCCCCTGATCGAGTATAACAAAGTCCCCTGATCGAGTATAACAAAGGCCCCTGATCGAGTATAACAAAGTCCCCTGATCGAGTATAACAAAGTCCCCTGATCGAGTATAACAAAGTCCCCTGATCGAGTATAACAAAGCCCCTGATCGAGTATAACAAAGTCCCTCATCGAGTATAACAAAGTCCCCTGGTCGAGTATAACAAAGCCCCTCATCGAGTATAACAAAGCCCCTTCATCGAGTATAACAAAGTCCCCTGATCGAGTATAACAAAGTCCCCTGATCGAGTATAACAAAGTCCCCTGATCGAGTATAACAAAGTCCCCTGATCGAGTATAACAAAGTCCCCTGATCGAGTATAACAAAGTCCCCTGATCGAGTATAACAAAGTCCCCTGATCGAGTATAACAAAGTCCCCTGATCGAGTATAACAAAGTCCCCTGATCGAGTATAACAAAGCCCCTGATCGAGTATAACAAAGTCCCTGATCGAGTATAACAAAGTCCCCTGATCGAGTATAACAAAGTCCCCTGATCGAGTATAACAAAGCCCCTGATCGAGTATAACAAAGGCCCCTGATCGAGTATAACAAAGTCCCCTGATCGAGTATAACAAAGTCCCCTGATCGAGTATAACAAAGTCCCCTGATCGAGTATAACAAAGTCCCCTGATCGAGTATAACAAAGTCCCCTGATCGAGTATAACAAAGTCCCCTGATCGAGTATAACAAAGTCCCCTGATCGAGTATAACAAAGGCCCCTGATCGAGTATAACAAAGTCCCCTGATCGAGTATAACAAAGTCCCCTGATCGAGTATAACAAAGTCCCCTGATCGAGTATAACAAAGTCCCCTGATCGAGTATAACAAAGTCCCCTGATCGAGTATAACAAAGCCCTGATCGAGTATAACAAAGCCCCTGATCGAGTATAACAAAGTCCCCTGATCGAGTATAACAAAGTCCCTCATCGAGTATAACAAAGCCCCTGATCGAGTATAACAAAGTCCCCTGATCGAGTATAACAAAGTCCCCTGATCGAGTATAACAAAGTCCCCTCATCGAGTATAACAAAGTCCCCTGATCGAGTATAACAAAGTCCCTGATCGAGTATAACAAAGTCCCCTGATCGAGTATAACAAAGCCCCTGATCGAGTATAACAAAGTCCCCTGATCGAGTATAACAAAGTCCCCTGATCGAGTATAACAAAGTCCCCTGATCGAGTATAACAAAGTCCCCTGATCGAGTATAACAAAGTCCCCTGATCGAGTATAACAAAGTCCCCTGATCGAGTATAACAAAGTCCCCTGATCGAGTATAACAAAGTCCCCTGATCGAGTATAACAAAGCCCCTCATCGAGTATAACAAAGTCCCTGATCGAGTATAACAAAGCCCCCTGATCGAGTATAACAAAGTCCCCTGATCGAGTATAACAAAGTCCCCTGATCGAGTATAACAAAGGCCCCTGATCGAGTATAACAAAGCCCCTGATCGAGTATAACAAAGTCCCCTGATCGAGTATAACAAAGGCCCCTGATCGAGTATAACAAAGTCCCCTGATCGAGTATAACAAAGTCCCCTCATCGAGTATAACAAAGTCCCCTGATCGAGTATAACAAAGTCCCCTGATCGAGTATAACAAAGTCCCCTGATCGAGTATAACAAAGTCCCCTGATCGAGTATAACAAAGGCCCCTGATCGAGTATAACAAAGTCCCTGATCGAGTATAACAAAGCCCCTGATCGAGTATAACAAAGTCCCCTGATCGAGTATAACAAAGTCCCCTGATCGAGTATAACAAAGGCCCCTGATCGAGTATAACAAAGGCCCCTGATCGAGTATAACAAAGTCCCCTGATCGAGTATAACAAAGGCCCTCATCGAGTATAACAAAGGCCCTGATCGAGTATAACAAAGTCCCCTGATCGAGTATAACAAAGTCCCCTGATCGAGTATAACAAAGTCCCCTGATCGAGTATAACAAAGTCCCCTGATCGAGTATAACAAAGCCCCTGATCGAGTATAACAAAGTCCCCTGATCGAGTATAACAAAGGCCCCTGATCGAGTATAACAAAGTCCCCTGTCGAGTATAACAAAGTCCCCTGATCGAGTATAACAAAGGCCCCTGATCGAGTATAACAAAGTCCCCTGATCGAGTATAACAAAGTCCCCTGATCGAGTATAACAAAGTCCCTCATCGAGTATAACAAAGTCCCCTGATCGAGTATAACAAAGACCCTGATCGAGTATAACAAAGGCCCCTGATCGAGTATAACAAAGTCCCTCATCGAGTATAACAAAGCCCTTGATCGAGTATAACAAAGGTCCCCTGATCGAGTATAACAAAGTCCCCTGATCGAGTATAACAAAGTCCCCTGATCGAGTATAACAAAGTCCCCTCATCGAGTATAACAAAGTCCCTGATCGAGTATAACAAAGTCCCCTGATCGAGTATAACAAAGTCCCCTGATCGAGTATAACAAAGTCCCCTGATCGAGTATAACAAAGCCCCTGATCGAGTATAACAAAGTCCCCTGATCGAGTATAACAAAGTCCCCTGATCGAGTATAACAAAGTCCCCTGATCGAGTATAACAAAGTCCCCTGATCGAGTATAACAAAGTCCCCTGATCGAGTATAACAAAGCCCCCTCATCGAGTATAACAAAGTCCCTGATCGAGTATAACAAAGTCCCCTGATCGAGTATAACAAAGTCCCCTCATCGAGTATAACAAAGGCCCCTGATCGAGTATAACAAAGTCCCCTGATCGAGTATAACAAAGTCCCCTGATCGAGTATAACAAAGTCCCCTCATCGAGTATAACAAAGTCCCCTGATCGAGTATAACAAAGTCCCCTGATCGAGTATAACAAAGTCCCCTGATCGAGTATAACAAAGCCCCTGATCGAGTATAACAAAGCCCCTCATCGAGTATAACAAAGCCCCTGATCGAGTATAACAAAGTCCCCTGATCGAGTATAACAAAGTCCCCTGATCGAGTATAACAAAGTCCCCTGATCGAGTATAACAAAGTCCCCTGATCGAGTATAACAAAGTCCCCTGATCGAGTATAACAAAGTCCCTGATCGAGTATAACAAAGTCCCCTGATCGAGTATAACAAAGTCCCCTGATCGAGTATAACAAAGTCCCCTGATCGAGTATAACAAAGCACCCTGATCGAGTATAACAAAGTCCCCTGATCGAGTATAACAAGTCCCCGTATCGAGTATAACAAAGTCCCCTGATCGAGTATAACAAAGCCCCTGATCGAGTATAACAAAGTCCCCTGATCGAGTATAACAAAGTCCCCTGATCGAGTATAACAAAGGCCCCTGATCGAGTATAACAAAGTCCCCTGATCGAGTATAACAAAGTCCCCTGATCGAGTATAACAAAGCCCCTGATCGAGTATAACAAAGTCCCCTCATCGAGTATAACAAAGTCCCCTGATCGAGTATAACAAAGCCCCTGATCGAGTATAACAAAGCCCCTGATCGAGTATAACAAAGCCCCTGATCGAGTATAACAAAGTCCCCTGATCGAGTATAACAAAGTCAAATGAGCGAGTATAACAAAGTCCCTCATCGAGTATAACAAGTCCCCTGATCGAGTACAACAAAGTCCCTGATCGAGTATAACAAAGTCCCCTGATCGAGTATAACAAAGTCCCCTGATCGAGTATAACAAAGTCCCCTTATCGAGTATAACAAAGCCCCTGATCGAGTATAACAAAGTCCCCTGATCGAGTATAACAAAGTCCCTGATCGAGTATAACAAAGTCCCCTGATCGAGTATAACAAAGTCCCCTGATCGAGTATAACAAAGTCCCCTGATCGAGTATAACAAAGTACCCTGATCGAGTATAACAAAGCCCCTGATCGAGTATAACAAAGTCCCCTGATCGAGTATAACAAAGTCCCCTGATCGAGTATAACAAAGGCCCCTGATCGAGTATAACAAAGTCCCCTGATCGAGTATAACAAAGTCCCCTGATCGAGTATAACAAAGTCCCCTCATCGAGTATAACAAAGTCCCTGATCGAGTATAACAAAGTCCCCTGATCGAGTATAACAAAGCCCCTCATCGAGTATAACAAAGCCCCTGATCGAGTATAACAAAGTCCCCTGATCGAGTATAACAAAGTCCCCTGATCGAGTATAACAAAGTCCCCTGATCGAGTATAACAAAGTCCCCTCGCCGAGTATAACAAAGTACCCTGATAGAGTATAACATAGTCACTGACCGTGTATAACAAAGTCCCCTGATCGAGTATAACATATCCCCTGATCGAGTATAACAAAGTCCCCTCGTCGAGTATAACAAAGCCCCTGATCGAGTATAACAAAGTCCCCTGATCGAGTATAACAAAGTCCCCTGATCGAGTATAACAAAGTCCCCTGATCGAGTATAACAAAGTCCCCTGATCGAGTATAACAAAGTCCCCTGATCGAGTATAACAAAGTCCCCTGATCGAGTATAACAAAGGCCCCTGATCGAGTATAACAAAGTCCCCTGATCGAGTATAACAAAGTCCCCTGATCGAGTATAACAAAGCCCCTGATCGAGTATAACAAAGTCCCCTGATCGAGTATAACAAAGTCCCCTGATCGAGTATAACAAAGTCCCCTGATCGAGTATAACAAAGTCCCTGATCGAGTATAACAAAGGCCCCTGATCGAGTATAACAAAGTCCCCTGATCGAGTATAACAAAGTCCCCTGATCGAGTATAACAAAGTCCCCTGATCGAGTATAACAAAGTCCCCTGATCGAGTATAACAAAGTCCCCTGATCGAGTATAACAAAGTCCCCTGATCGAGTATAACAAAGTCCCCTGATCGAGTATAACAAAGTCCCCTGATCGAGTATAACAAAGCCCCTGATCGAGTATAACAAAGTCCCCTGATCGAGTATAACAAAGTCCCCTGATCGAGTATAACAAAGTCACTGATCGAGTATAACAAAGTCCCCTGATCGAGTATAACAAAGTCCCCTGATCGAGTATAACAAAGTCCCTGATCGAGTATAACAAAGCCCCTGATCGAGTATAACAAAGTCCCCTGATCGAGTATAACAAAGTCCCCTGATCGAGTATAACAAAGGCCCCTGATCGAGTATAACAAAGTCCCCTGATCGAGTATAACAAAGTCCCCTGATCGAGTATAACAAAGTCCCCTGATCGAGTATAACAAAGTCCCTCATCGAGTATAACAAAGTCCCCTGATCGAGTATAACAAAGTCCCCTGATCGAGTATAACAAAGTCCCTGATCGAGTATAACAAAGGCCCCTGATCGAGTATAACAAAGTCCCCTGATCGAGTATAACAAAGTCCCCTGATCGAGTATAACAAGTCCCCTCATCGAGTATAACAAAGTCCCCTGATCGAGTATAACAAAGTCCCTGATCGAGTATAACAAAGTCCCCTGATCGAGTATAACAAAGTCCCCTGATCGAGTATAACAAAGTCCCCTGATCGAGTATAACAAAGCCCCTGATCGAGTATAACAAAGTCCCCTGATCGAGTATAACAAAGTCCCCTGATCGAGTATAACAAAGTCCCCTGATCGAGTATAACAAAGGCCACTGATCGAGTATAACAAAGTCCCCCTCATCGAGTATAACAAAGCATCCTCATCGAGTATAACAAAGGCCCCTGATCGAGTTTAACAAAGTCCCCTGATTGAGTATAACAAAGTCCCTGATCGAGTATAACAAAGTCCCCTGATCGAGTATAACAAAGTCCCCTGATCGAGTATAACAAAGTCCCCTCATCGAGTATAACAAAGTCCCTGATCGAGTATAACAAAGGCCTCTGATCGAGTATAACAAAGGCCCCTGATCGAGTATAACAAAGGCCCTGATCGAGTATAACAAAGGCCCCTGATCGAGTATAACAAAGTCCCCTGATCGAGTATAACAAAGTCCCCTGATCGAGTATAACAAAGTCCCCTCATCGAGTATAACAAAGTCCCCTGATCGAGTATAACAAAGTCCCCTGATCGAGTATAACAAAGTCCCCTGATCGAGTATAACAAAGTCCCCTGATCGAGTATAACAAAGGCCCCTCATCGAGTATAACAAAGTCCCCTGATCGAGTATAACAAAGTCCTTTAATCGAGTAGAACAAAGGCACCTGATCGAGTATAACAAAGCCTCTTGATCGAGTATAACAAAGTCCTTTGATCGAGTATAACAAAGGCCCCTGATCGAGTATAACAAAGGCCCCTGATCGAGTATAACAAAGACCCTGATCGAGTATAACAAAGTCCCTGATCGAGTATAACAAAGTCCCCTGATCGAGTATAACAAAGTCCCCTGATCGAGTATAACAAAGTCCCCTGATCGAGTATAACAAAGTCCCCTCATCGAGTATAACAAAGTCCCCTGATCGAGTATAACAAAGGCCCCTGATCGAGTATAACAAAGTCCCCTGATCGAGTATAACAAAGCCCCTGATCGAGTATAACAAAGTCCCCTGATCGAGTATAACAAAGTCCCCTGATCGAGTATAACAAAGTCCCTCATCGAGTATAACAAAGTTCCCTGATCGAGTATAACAAAGTCCCCTGATCGAGTATAACAAAGCCCCTCATCGAGTATAACAAAGGCCCCTGATCGAGTATAACAAAGCCCCTGATCGAGTATAACAAAGTCCCCTGATCGAGTATAACAAAGGCCCCTGATCGAGTATAACAAAGGCCCCTGATCGAGTATAACAAAGTCCCCTGATCGAGTATAACAAAGTCCCTCATCGAGTATAACAAAGTCCCTGATCGAGTATAACAAAGGCCTCTGATCGAGTATAACAAAGGCCCCTGATCGAGTATAACAAAGTCCCTGATCGAGTATAACAAAGGCCCTGATCGAGTATAACAAAGTCCCTGATCGAGTATAACAAAGTCCCCTGATCGAGTATAACAAAGTCCCCTCATCGAGTATAACAAAGGCCCCTCATCGAGTATAACAAAGTCCCCTGATCGAGTATAACAAAGTCCCTCATCGAGTATAACAAAGTCCCTGATCGAGTATAACAAAGGCCCCTGATCGAGTATAACAAAGTCCCCTGATCGAGTATAACAAAGCCCCTCATCGAGTATAACAAAGTCCCCTGATCGAGTATAACAAAGTCCCCTCATCGAGTATAACAAAGTCCCCTGATCGAGTATAACAAAGTCCCCTATCGAGTATAACAAAGTCCCCTGATCGAGTATAACAAAGTCCCCTGATCGAGTATAACAAAGGCCCCTGATCGAGTATAACAAAGTCCCCTGATCGAGTATAACAAAGCCCCCTGATCGAGTATAACAAAGTCCCCTGATCGAGTATAACAAAGTCCCTGATCGAGTATAACAAAGGCCCCTGATCGAGTATAACAAAGTCCCTGATCGAGTATAACAAAGGCCCCTGATCGAGTATAACAAAGTCCCCTGATCGAGTATAACAAAGTCCCCTGATCGAGTATAACAAAGTCCCCTGATCGAGTATAACAAAGTCCCCTAATCGAGTATAACAAAGTCCCCTGATCGAGTATAACAAAGGCCCCTCATCGAGTATAACAAAGGCCCCTGATCGAGTATAACAAAGTCCCCTGATCGAGTATAACAAAGTCCCCTGATCGAGTATAACAAAGTCCCCTGATCGAGTATAACAAAGTCCCCTGATCGAGTATAACAAGGCCCCTGATCGAGTATATCAAAGCCCCTCATCGAGTATAACAAAGCCCCTGATCGAGTATAACAAAGTCCCCTGATCGAGTATAACAAAGTCCCCTGATCGAGTATAACAAAGTCCCCTGATCGAGTATAACAAAGGCCCCTGATCGAGTATAACAAAGTCCCCTGATCGAGTATAACAAAGTCCCCTGATCGAGTATAACAAAGCCCTGATCGAGTATAACAAAGGCCCCTGATCGAGTATAACAAAGTCCCCTAATCGAGTATAACAAAGGCCCCTGATCGAGTATAACAAAGCCCCTGATCGAGTATAACAAAGTCCCCTGGTCGAGTATAACAAAGGCCCCTGATCGAGTATAACAAAGGCCCCTGATCGAGTATAACAAAGTCCCCTGATCGAGTATAACAAAGTCCCCTGATCGAGTATAACAAAGTCCCCTGATCGAGTATAACAAAGTCCCCTGATCGAGTATAACAAAGTCCCTGATCGAGTATAACAAAGCCCCCTGATCGAGTATAACAAAGTCCCTGATCGAGTATAACAAAATCCCTGAACGAGTATAACAAAGTCCCCTGATCGAGTATAACAAGTCCCCTCATCGAGTATAACAAAGTCCCCTGATCGAGTATAACAAAGCCCCTCATCGAGTATAACAAAGTCCCCTGATCGAGTATAACAAAGTCCCCTGATCGAGTATAACAAAGGCCCCTCATCGAGTATAACAAAGTCCCATGATCGAGTATAACAAAGTCCCCTCATCGAGTATAACAAAGTCCCCTGATCGAGTATAACAAAGTCCCATGATCGAGTATAACAAAGGCCCCTGATCGAGTATAACAAAGCCCCTTATCGAGTATAACAAAGTCCCATGATCGAGTATAACAAAGCCCCTGATCGAGTATAACAAAGTCCCCTGATCGAGTATAACAAAGTCCCCTCATCGAGTATAACAAAGGCCCCTGATCGAGTATAACAAAGTCCCCTGATCGAGTATAACAAAGTCCCCTGATCGAGTATAACAAAGGCCCCTGATCGAGTATAACAAAGTCCCCTGATCGAGTATAACAAAGTCCCCTGATCGAGTATAACAAAGTCCCCTGATCGAGTATAACAAAGTCCCCTGATCGAGTATAACAAAGCCCCTGATCGAGTATAACAAAGTCCCCTGATCGAGTATAACAAAGTCCCCTGATCGAGTATAACAAAGTCCCCTGATCGAGTATAACAAAGTCCCCTGATCGAGTATAACAAAGCCCCTGATCGAGTATAACAAAGTCCCCTGATCGAGTATAACAAAGGCCCCTGATCGAGTATAACAAAGGCCCCTGATCGAGTATAACAAAGGCCCCTGATCGAGTATAACAAAGTCCCCTGATCGAGTATAACAAAGCCCCTCATCGAGTATAACAAAGTCCCCTGATCGAGTATAACAAAGTCCCCTGATCGAGTATAACAAAGTCTCCTCATCGAGTTTAACAAAGTCCCCTCATCGAGTATAACAAAGGCCCCTCATCGAGTATAACAAAGTCCCCTGATCGAGTATAACAAAGTCCCCTCATCGAGTATAACAAAGTCCCCTGATCGAGTATAACAAAGTCCCCTGATCGAGTATAACAAAGTCCCTCATCGAGTATAACAAAGCCCCTCATCGAGTATAACAAAGTCCCCTGATCGAGTATAACAAAGTCCCCTGATCGAGTATAACAAAGGCCCCTGATCGAGTATAACAAAGTCCCCTGATCGAGTATAACAAAGCCCCTCATCGAGTATAACAAAGTCCCCTGATCGAGTATAACAAAGTCCCCTGATCGAGTATAACAAAGTCCCCTGATCGAGTATAACAAAGGCCCCTGATCGAGTATAACAAAGTCCCCTGATCGAGTATAACAAAGTCCCCTGATCGAGTATAACAAAGCCCTGATCGAGTATAACAAAGGCCCTGATCGAGTATAACAAAGTCCCCTGATCGAGTATAACAAAGTCCCCTGATCGAGTATAACAAAGTCCCCTGATCGAGTATAACAAAGTCCCCTGATCGAGTATAACAAAGTCCCCTGGTCGAGTATAACAAAGGCCCCTGATCGAGTATAACAAAGGCCCCTGATCGAGTATAACAAAGTCCCCTAGTCGAGTATAACAAAGTCCCCTGATCGAGTATAACAAAGTCCCCTGATCGAGTATAACAAAGTCCCCTGATCGAGTATAACAAAGTCCCCTGATCGAGTATAACAAAGCCCCCTCATCGAGTATAACAAAGTCCCTGATCGAGTATAACAAAATCCCTGAACGAGTATAACAAAGTCCCCTGATCGAGTATAACATCTTCCCTCACCGAGTATAACAAAGTTCCCTGATCGAGTATAACAAAGCCCCCTCATCGAGTATAACAAAGTCCCCTGATCGAGTATAACAAAGTCCCCTGATCGAGTATAACAAAGTCCCCTCATCGAATATAACAAAGTCCCCTGATCGAGTATAACAAAGTCCCCTGATCGAGTATAACAAAGGCCCCTGATCGAGTATAACAAAGGCCCCTCATCGAGTATAACAAAGTCCCATGATCGAGTATAACAAAGTCCCCTCATCGAATATAACAAAGTCCCCTGATCGAGTATAACAAATTCCCCTGATCGAGTATAACAAAGTCCCCTCATCGAGTATAACAAAGGCCCCTCATCGAGTATAACAAAGTCCCATGATCGAGTATAACAAAGTCCCCTCATCGAATATAACAAAGTCCCCTGATCGAGTATAACAAAGTCCCCTGATCGAGTATAACAAAGGCCCTGATCGAGTATAACAAAGTCCCCTGATCGAGTATAACAAAGTCCCCTGATCGAGTATAACAAAGTCCCTGATCGAGTATAACAAAGTCCCTGATCGAGTATAACAAAGTCCCTTTATCGAGTATAACAAAGGCCCCTAATCGAGAATAACAAAGGCCTTTGAGTTTAACAAAGGCCTCTGATCGAGTATAACAAAGTCCCCTGATCGAGTATAACAAAGTCCCCTGATCGAGTATAACAAAGTCCCCTGATCGAGTATAACAAAGTCCCCTGATCGAGTATAACAAAGTCCCTGATCGAGTATAACAAAGTCCCCTGATCGAGTATAACAAAGTCCCCTGATCGAGTATAACAAAGCCCTGATCGAGTATAACAAAGGCCCTGATCGAGTATAACAAAGTCCCCTGATCGAGTATAACAAAGTCCCCTGATCGAGTATAACAAAGTCCCCTGATCGAGTATAACAAAGTCCCCTGATCGAGTATAACAAAGGCCCCTGATCGAGTATAACAAAGTCCCCTGATCGAGTATAACAAAGTCCCCTGATCGAGTATAACAAAGTCCCTGATCGAGTATAACAAAGTCCCCTGATCGAGTATAACAAAGGCCCCTGATCGAGTATAACAAAGTCCCCTGATCGAGTATAACAAAGTCCCTGATCGAGTATAACAAAGGCCCCTAATCGAGTATAACAAAGGCCTTTGAGTTTAACAAAGGCCTCTGTTCGAGTATAACAAAGTCCCCTGATCGAGTATAACAAAGTCCCCTGATCGAGTATAACAAAGGCCCCTGATCGAGTATAACAAAGTCCCCTAATCGAGTATAACAAGTCCCCTGATCGAGAATAACAAAGTCCCTGATCGAGTATAACAAAGTCCCCTAATCGAGTATAACAAAGTCCCTGATCGAGTATAACAAAGTCCCCTGATCGAGTATAACAAAGGCCCTGATCGAGTATAACAAAGGCCCCTCATCGAGTATAACAAAGTCCCCTGATCGAGTATAACAAAGTCCCCTGATCGAGTATAACAAAGTCCCTGATCGAGTATAACAAAGTCCCCTGATCGAGTATAACAAAGTCCCTGATCGAGTATAACAAAAGCCCCTGATCGAGTATAACAAAGTCCCCTGATCGAGTATAACAAAGTCCCCTGATCGAGTATAACAAAGGCCCCTGATCGAGTATAACAAAGGCCCCTGATCGAGTATAACAAAGGCCCCTGATCGAGTATAACAAAGTCCCCTGATCGAGTATAACAAAGCTCCCTCATCGAGTATAACAAAGTCCCCTGATCGAGTATAACAAAGTCCCTGATCGAGTATAACAAAGTCCCCTGGTCGAGTATAACAAAGTCCCCTGATCGAGTATAACAAAGGCCCCTGATCGAGTATAACAAAGGCCCCTGATCGAGTATAACAAAGGCCCCTGATCGAGTATAACAAAGCCCCTGATCGAGTATAACAAAGTCCCCTGATCGAGTATAACAAAGTCCCCTCATCGAGTATAACAAAGCCCCTGATCGAGTATAACAAAGGCCCCTGATCGAGTATAACAAAGTCCCTGATCGAGTATAACAAAGTCCCCTGATCGAGTATAACAAAGTCCCTGATCGAGTATAACAAAGTCCCCTGATCGAGTATAACAAAGTCCCCTGATCGAGTATAACAAAGTCCCCTCATCGAGTATAACAAAGTCCCCTGATCGAGTATAACAAAGTCCCCTGATCGAGTATAACAAAGTCCCCTGATCGAGTATAACAAAGTCCCCTCATCGAGTATAACAAAGCCCCTCATCGAGTATAACAAAGTCCCATGATCGAGTATAACAAAGTCCCCTCATCGAGTATAACAAAGTCCCCTGATCGAGTATAACAAAGTCCCCTGATCGAGTATAACAAAGTCCCCTGATCGAGTATAACAAAGGCCCCTGATCGAGTATAACAAAGTCCCCTGATCGAGTATAACAAAGTCCCTCATCGAGTATAACAAAGTCCCCTGATCGAGTATAACAAAGTCCCCTGATCGAGTATAACAAAGTCCCCTCATCGAGTATAACAAAGTCCCCTGATCGAGTATAACAAAGTCCCCTGATCGAGTATAACAAAGTCCCCTGATCGAGTATAACAAAGCCCCTGATCGAGTATAACAAAGTCCCCTGATCGAGTATAACAAAGCCCCTGATCGAGTATAACAAAGTCCCCTGATCGAGTATAACAAAGTCCCCTAATCGAGTATAACAAAGACCCTGATCGAGTATAACAAAGGCCCCTGATCGAGTATAAGAAAGTCCTCTCATCGAGTATAACAAAGGCCCCTGATCGAGTATAACAAAGTCCCCTGATCGAGTATAACAAAGTCCCCTGATCGAGTATAACAAAGGCCCCTGATCGAGTATAACAAAGTCCCCTGATCGAGTATAACAAAGTCCCCTGATCGAGTATAACAAAGTCCCCTGATCGAGTATAACAAAGTCCCCTGATCGAGTATAACAAAGTCCCCTGATCGAGTATAACAAAGTCCCCTGATCGAGTATAACAAAGTCCCCTGATCGAGTATAACAAAGCCCCTGATCGAGTATAACAAAGTCCCCTGATCGAGTATAACAAAGTCCCCTGATCGAGTATAACAAAGCCCCTGATCGAGTATAACAAAGGCCCCTGATCGAGTATAACAAAGCCACTGATCGAGTATAACAAAGCCTCCTGATCGAGTATAACAAAGTCCCCTAATCGAGTATAACAAAGCCCCTGATCGAGTACAACAAAGTCCCCTGATCGAGTATAAGAAAGTCCCCTACTCGAGTATAACAAGTCCCCTGATCGAGTATAACAAAGTCCCCTGATCGAGTATAACAAAGTCCCCTGATCGAGTATAACAAAGTCCCCTGATCGAGTATAACAAAGCCCCTCATCGAGTATAACAAAGTCCCCTGATCGAGTATAACAAAGTCCCCTCATCGAGTATAACAAAGTCCCCTGATCGAGTATAACAAAGTCCCCTGATCGAGTATAACAAAGTCCCCTGATCGAGTATAACAAAGGCCCCTGATCGAGTATAACAAAGTCCCCTGATCGAGTATAACAAAGTCCCCTCATCGAGTATAACAAAGTCCCCTGATCGAGTATAACAAAGTCCCCTGATCGAGTATAACAAAGTCCCCTCATCGAGTATAACAAAGTCCCCTGATCGAGTATAACAAAGTCCCCTGATCGAGTATAACAAAGTCCCCTGATCGAGTATAACAAAGGCCCCTGATCGAGTATAACAAAGTCCCCTGATCGAGTATAACAAAGTCCCCTGATCGAGTATAACAAAGTCCCCTGATCGAGTATAACAAAGTCCCCTGATCGAGTATAACAAAGTCCCCTGATCGAGTATAACAAAGTCCCCTGATCGAGTATAACAAAGGCCCCTGATCGAGTATAACAAAGTCCCCTGATCGAGTATAACAAAGTCCCCTGATCGAGTATAACAAAGTCCCCTGATCGAGTATAACAAAGTCCCCTGATCGAGTATAACAAAGCCCCTGATCGAGTATAACAAAGTCCCCTGATCGAGTATAACAAAGTCCCCTGATCGAGTATAACAAAGCCACTGATCGAGTATAACAAAGCCCCTGATCGAGTATAACAAAGTCCCCTGATCGAGTATAACAAAGTCCCCTGATCGAGTATAACAAAGTCCCCTGATCGAGTATAACAAAGTCCCCTGATCGAGTATAACAAAGTCCCCTGATCGAGTATAACAAAGTCCCCTGATCGAGTATAACAAAGTCCCCTGATCGAGTATAACAAAGTCCCCTGATCGAGTATAACAAAGTCCCCTGATCGAGTATAACAAAGTCCCCTGATCGAGTATAACAAAGTCCCCTGATCGAGTATAACAAAGTCCCCTGATCGAGTATAACAAAGTCCCCTGATCGAGTATAACAAAGTCCCCTGATCGAGTATAACAAAGTCCCCTGATCGAGTATAACAAAGTCCCCTGATCGAGTATAACAAAGTCCCCTGATCGAGTATAACAAAGTCCCTGATCGAGTATAACAAAGTCCCCTGATCGAGTATAACAAAGGCCCCTGATCGAGTATAACAAAGCCCCTGATCGAGTATAACAAAGTCCCCTGATCGAGTATAACAAAGTCCCCTGATCGAGTATAACAAAGTCCCCTGATCGAGTATAACAAAGCCCCTGATCGAGTATAACAAAGTCCCCTGATCGAGTATAACAAAGTCCCCTGATCGAGTATAACAAAGGCCCTGATCGAGTATAACAAAGTCCCTGATCGAGTATAACAAAGTCCCCTGATCGAGTATAACAAAGTCCCCTGATCGAGTATAACAAAGCCCCTGATCGAGTATAACAAAGTCCCCTCATCGAGTATAACAAAGTCCCCTCATCGAGTATAACAAAGCCCCCTGAACAAGTATAACAAAGGCCCCTGATCGAGTATAACAAAGATCCCTGGTCGAGTATAACAAAGTCCCCTGACGGAGTATAACAAAGTCCCTGATCGAGTATAACAAAGCCCCCTGATCGAGTAAAACAAAGTCCCCTGATCGAGTATAACAAAGCTCCCTCATCGAGTATAACAAAGTCCCCTGATCGAGTATAACAAAGTCCCCTGATCGAGTATAACAAATTCCCCTGATCGAGTATAACAAAGTCCCCTCATCGAGTATAACAAAGCCCCTCATCGAGTATAACAAAGTCCCATGATCGAGTATAACAAAGTCCCCTCATCGAGTATAACAAAGTCCCCTGATCGAGTATAACAAAGTCCCCTGATCGAGTATAACAAAGTCCCCTGATCGAGTATAACAAAGGCCCCTGATCGAGTATAACAAAGTCCCCTGATCGAGTATAACAAAGTCCCCTCATCGAGTATAACAAAGTCCCCTGATCGAGTATAACAAAGTCCCCTGATCGAGTATAACAAAGTCCCCTCATCGAGTATAACAAAGTCCCCTGATCGAGTATAACAAAGTCCCCTGATCGAGTATAACAAAGTCCCCTGATCGAGTATAACAAAGGCCCCTGATCGAGTATAACAAAGTCCCCTGATCGAGTATAACAAAGCCCCCTGATCGAGTATAACAAAGTCCCCTGATCGAGTATAACAAAGTCCCCTAATCGAGTATAACAAAGTCCTCTGATCGAGTATAACAAAGGCCCCTGATCGAGTATAACAAAGGCCCTGATCGAGTATAACAAAGGCCACTGATCGAGTATAACAAAGTCCCCTGATCGAGTATAACAAAGTCCCCTGATCGAGTATAACAAAGGCCCCTGATCGAGTATAACAAAGCCCCTGATCGAGTATAACAAAGTCCCCTGATCGAGTATAACAAAGGCCCCTGATCGAGTATAACAAAGGCCCCTGATCGAGTATAACAAAGTCCCCTGATCGAGTATAACAAAGTCCCCTGATCGAGTATAACAAAGTCCCCTGATCGAGTATAACAAAGTCCCCTAATCGAGTATAACAAAGTCCCCTGATCGAGTATAACAAAGCCCCTCATCGAGTATAACAAAGTCCCTGATCGAGTATAACAAAGTCCCCTGATCGAGTATAACAAAGTCCCCTGATCGAGTATAACAAAGTCCCCTCATCGAGTATAACAAAGTCCCTGATCGAGTATAACAAAGCCCCCTCATCGAGTATAACAAAGTCCCCTGATCGAGTATAACAAAGTCCCTGATCGAGTATAACAAAGTCCCCTCATCCAATGTAACAAAGGCCCCTAATTGAGTATAACAAAGTTCCCTGATGGGGTATAACAAAGGCCCCTGATCGAGTATAACAAAGGCCCCTCATCGAGTATAACAAAGTGCCCTGATCGAGTATAACAAAGTCCCCTGATCGAGTATAACAAAGTCCCCTGATCGAGTATAACAAAGGCCCCTCATCGAGTATAACAAAGTCCCCTGATCGAGTATAACAAAGTCCCCTGATCGAGTATAACAAAGTCCCCTGATCGAGTATAACAAAGTCCCCTGATCGAGTATAACAAAGTCCCCTGATCGAGTATAACAAAGGCCCTGATCGAGTATAACAAAGTCCCATGATCGAGTATAACAAAGGCCCCTGATCGAATAACAAAGGCGCCTGATCGAGTATAACAAAGGCCCCTGATCAAGTAAAACAAAGGCCCCTGATCGAGTATAACTAAGCCCCTGATCGAGTATAACAAAGTCCCCTGATCGAGTATAACAAACTCCCCAAATCGAGTATAACAAACTCCCCAAATCGAGTATAACAAAGTCCCCTGATCGAGTATAACAAAGGCCCTCATCGAGTATAACAAAGGCCCCTGATCGAGTATAACAAAGTCCCCTGATCGAGTATAACAAAGTCCCCTGATCGAGTATAACAAAGTCCCCTGATCGAGTATAACAAAGTCCCCTCATCGAGTATAACAAAGGCCCCTCATCGAGTATAACAAAGTCCCCTGATCGAGTATAACAAAGCCCCTCATCGAGTATAACAAAGTCCCCTGATCGAGTATAACAAAGTCCCCTGATCGAGTATAACAAAGTCCCCTGATCGAGTATAACAAAGGCCCCTGATCGAGTATAACAAAGTCCCCTGATCGAGTATAACAAAGTCCCCTGTTCGAGTATAACAAAAGCATCTGAAAGAGTATAACAAAGGCCACTGATCGAGTATAACAAAGTCCCCTGATCGAGTATAACAAAGTCCCCTAATCGAGTATAACAAAGCCCCTGATCGAGTATAACAAAGGCCCCTGATCGAGTATAACAAAGTCCCCTAGTCGAGTATAACAAAGTCCCCTGATCGAGTATAACAAAGTCCCCTGATCGAGTATAACAAAGTCCCCTGATCGAGTATAACAAAGTCCCCTCATCGAGTATAACAAAGCCCCCTCATCGAGTATAACAAAGTCCCCTGATCGAGTATAACAAAGTCCCTGATCGAGTATAACAAAGTCCCCTGATCGAGTATAACAAAGTCCCTGATCGAGTATAACAAAGTCCCCTCATCGAGTATAACAAAGTCCCCTGATCGAGTATAACAAAGTCCCCTGATCGAGTATAACAAAGGCCCCTGATCGAGTATAACAAAGGCCCCTCATCGAGTATAACAAAGTCCCTGATCGAGTATAACAAAGTCCCCTCATCGAGTATAACAAAGTCCCCTGATCGAGTATAACAAAGTCCCCTGATCGAGTATAACAAAGTCCCCTCATCGAGTATAACAAAGTCCCATGATCGAGTATAACAAAGTCCCCTCATCGATATAACAAAGTCCCCTGATCGAGTATAACAAAGTCCCCTGATCGAGTATAACAAAGGCCCCTGATCGAGTATAACAAAGCTCCCTATCGAGTATAACAAAGTCCCCTGATCGAGTATAACAAAGCCCCTGATCGAGTATAACAAAGTCCCCTGATCGAGTATAACAAAGTCCCCTCATCGAGTATAACAAGGCCCCTGATCGAGTATAACAAAGTCCCCTGATCGAGTATAACAAAGTCCCCTGATCGAGTATAACAAAGGCCCCTGATCGAGTATAACAAAGTCCCTGATCGAGTATAACAAAGTCCCCTGATCGAGTATAACAAAGTCCCCTGATCGAGTATAACAAAGTCCCCTGATCGAGTATAACAAAGGCCCCTGATCGAGTATAACAAAGTCCCCTGATCGAGTATAACAAAGTCCCTGATCGAGTATAACAAAGGCCCCTGATCGAGTATAACAAAGTCCCCTGATCGAGTATAACAAAGGCCCCTGATCGAGTATAACAAAGGCCCTGATCGAGTATAACAAAGTCCCCTGATCGAGTATAACAAAGCCCCTGATCGAGTATAACAAAGTCCCCTGATCGAGTATAACAAAGCCCCTGATCGAGTATAACAAAGTCCCCTGATCGAGTATAACAAAGGCCTGATCGAGTATAACAAAGGCCCCTGATCGAGTATAACAAAGGTCCCTGATCGAGTATAACAAAGTCCCCTGATCGAGTATAACAAAGCCCCTCATCGAGTATAACAAAGTCCCCTGATCGAGTATAACAAAGTCCCCTAATCGAGTATAACAAAGTCCCCTGATCGAGTATAACAAAGTCCCCTCATCGAGTATAACAAAGGCCCCTGATCGAGTATAACAAAGCCCCTGATCGAGTATAACAAAGTCCCCTGATCGAGTATAACAAAGTCCCCTCATCGAGTATAACAAAGTCCCCTGATCGAGTATAACAAAGTCCCCTGATCGAGTATAACAAAGTCCCTCATCGAGTATAACAAAGCCCCTCATCGAGTATAACAAAGTCCCATGATCGAGTATAACAAAGTCCCCTCATCGAGTATAACAAAGTCCCCTGATCGAGTATAACAAAGTCCCCTGATCGAGTATAACAAAGTCCCCTGATCGAGTATAACAAAGTCCCTGATCGAGTATAACAAAGGCCCCTGATCGAGTATAACAAAGTTCCCTGATCGAGTATAACAAAGCCCCTCATCGAGTATAACAAAGTCCCCTGATCGAGTATAACAAAGTCCCCTGATCGAGTATAACAAAGGCCCCTGATCGAGTATAACAAAGGCCCCTGATCGAGTATAACAAAGGCCCATGATCGAGTATAACAAAGGCCCCTGATCGAGTATAACAAAGGCCCCTGATCGAGTATAACAAAGGCCCCTGATCGAGTAAAACAAAGGCCCCTGATCGAGTATAACAAAGCCCCTGATCGAGTATAACAAAGTCCCCTGATCGAGTATAACAAAGTCCCCTGATCGAGTATAACAAAGTCCCCTGATCGAGTATAACAAAGTCCCCTGATCGAGTATAACAAAGGCTCCTCATCGAGTTTAACAAAGGCCCCTGATCGAGTATAACAAAGTCCCCTGATCGAGTATAACAAAGTCCCCTGATCGAGTATAACAAAGTCCCCTGATCGAGTATAACAAAGTCCCCTCATCGAGTATAACAATGGCCCCTCATCGAGTATAACAAAGTCCCCTGATCGAGTATAACAAAGCCCCCTCATCGAGTATAACAAAGTCCCCTGATCGAGTATAACAAAGTCCCCTGATCGAGTATAACAAAGTCCCCTGATCGAGTATAACAAAGGCCCCTGATCGAGTATAACAAAGTCCCCTGATCGAGTATAACAAAGTCCCCTGATCGAGTATAACAAAGCCTCTGATCGAGTATAACAAAGGCCCCTGATCGAGTATAACAAAGTCCCCTGATCGAGTATAACAAAGTCCCCTGATCGAGTATAACAAAGGCCCCTGATCGAGTTTAACAAAGCCCCTGATCGAGTATAACAAAGTCCCCTGATCGAGTATAACAAAGGCCCCTGATCGAGTATAACAAAGGCCCCTGATCGAGTATAACAAAGTCCCCTGATCGAGTATAACAAAGTCCCCTGATCGAGTATAACAAAGTCCCCTGATCGAGTATAACAAAGTCCCCTGATCGAGTATAACAAAGTCCCCTCATCGAGTATAACAAAGCCCCCTCATCGAGTATAACAAAGTCCCCTGATCGAGTATAACAAAATCCCTGAACGAGTA
This sequence comes from Homarus gammarus, assembly GCA_958450375.1. NCBI lineage: Eukaryota > Metazoa > Arthropoda > Malacostraca > Decapoda > Nephropidae > Homarus > Homarus gammarus. The sequence continues at coordinate 133,491 of CAUDMG010000027.1, forward strand.
TAACAAAGTCCCCTGATCGAGTATAACATCTTCCCTCACCGAGTATAACAAAGTTCCCTGATCGAGTATAACAAAGCCCCCTCATAGAGTATAACAAAGTCCCCTGATCGAGTATAACAAAGTCCCATGATCGAGTATAACAAAGTCCCCTCATCGAATATAACAAAGTCCCCTGATCGAGTATAACAAAGTCCCCTGATCGAGTATAACAAAGGCCCTGATCGAGTATAACAAAGGCCCCTCATCGAGTATAACAAAGTCCCATGATCGAGTATAACAAAGTCCCCTCATCGAATATAACAAAGTCCCCTGATCGAGTATAACAAATTCCCCTGATCGAGTAGAACAAAGTCCCCTCATCGAGTATAACAAAGGCCCCTCATCGAGTATAACAAAGTCCCATGATCGAGTATAACAAAGTCCCCTCATCGAATATAACAAAGTCCCCTGATCGAGTATAACAAATTCCCTGATCGAGTATAACAAAGGCCAGTGATCGAGTATAACAAACGCTCCTTATCGAGTATAACAAAATCGCAAGCTCGAGTATAACAAAGAACCCTGATCGAGTACAACAAAGTGCCCGGATCGAGTATAACAAAGTCCCCTGATCGAGTATAACAAAGTCCCCTGATCGAGTATAACAAAGTCCCCTGATCGAGTATAACAAAGTCCCCTGATCGAGTATAACAAGTCCCCTGATCGAGTATAACAAAGTCCCTGATCGAGTATAACAAAGTCCCCTGATCGAGTATAACAAAGTCCCCTGATCGAGTATAACAAAGTCCCTGATCGAGTATAACAAAGTCCCCTAATCGAGTATAACAAAGTCCCCTGATCGAGTATAACAAAGCCCCTGATCGAGTATAACAAAGTCCCCTCATCGAGTATAACAAAGTGCCCTGATCGAGTATAACAAAGTCCCCTGATCGAGTATAACAAAGTCCCTGATCGAGTATAACAAAGTCCCCTGATCGAGTATAACAAAGCCCTATCGAGTATAACAAAGCCCCTGATCGAGTATAACAAAGTCCCCTGATCGAGTATAACAAAGCCCCTCATCGAGTATAACAAAGGCCCCTGATCGAGTATAACAAAGTCCCCTGATCGAGTATAACAAAGTCCCCTGATCGAGTATAACAAAGTCCCCTGATCGAGTATAACAAAGTCCCCTGATCGAGTATAACAAAGGCCCCTGATCGAGTATAACAAAGTCCCCTGATCGAGTATAACAAAGTCCCCTGATCGAGTATAACAAAGCCCCTGATCGAGTATAACAAAGGCCCCTGATCGAGTATAACAAAGTCCCCTGATCGAGTATAACAAAGTCCCCTGATCGAGTATAACAAAGTCCCTGATCGAGTATAACAAAGCCCTTATCGAGTATAACAAAGTCCCCTGATCGAGTATAACAAAGTCCCCTGATCGAGTATAACAAAGGCCCCTGATCGAGTATAACAAAGTCCCCTGATCGAGTATAACAAAGTCCCCTGATCGAGTATAACAAAGCCCTATCGAGTTAACAAAGGCCCTGATCGAGTATAACAAAGTCCCCTGATCGAGTATAACAAAGTCCCCTGATCGAGTATAACAAAGGCCCCTGATCGAGTATAACAAAGGCCCCTGATCGAGTATAACAAAGTCCCCTGATCGAGTATAACAAAGCCCCTGATCGAGTATAACAAAGTCCCCTGATCGAGTATAACAAAGTCCCTGATCGAGTATAACAAAGTCCCCTGATCGAGTATAACAAAGGCCCCTGATCGAGTATAACAAAGGCCCCTCATCGAGTATAACAAAGTCCCCTGATCGAGTATAACAAAGTCCCCTGATCGAGTATAACAAAGTCCCCTGATCGAGTATAACAAAGTCCCCTGATCGAGTATAACAAAGGCCCCTGATCGAGTATAACAAAGGCCCCTGATCGAGTATAACAAAGGCCCCTGATCGAGTATAACAAAGTCCCTGATCGAGTATAACAAAGGCCCCTGATCGAGTATAACAAAGCCCCTGATCGAGTATAACAAAGGCCCCTGATCGAGTATAACAAAGTCCCCTGATCGAGTATAACAAAGCTCCCTCATCGAGTAAAACAAAGTCCCCTGATCGAGTATAACAAAGTGCCCTGATCGAGTATAACAAAGTCCCCTGATCGAGTATAACAAAGGCCCCTGATCGAGTATAACAAGGCCCCTCATCGAGTATAACAAAGTCCCCTGATCGAGTATAACAAAGTCCCCTCATCGAGTATAACAAAGTCCCCTCATCGAGTATAACAAAGCCCCTGATCGAGTATAACAAAGGCCCCTGATCGAGTATAACAAAGATCCCTGGTCGAGTATAACAAAGTCCCCTGACGGAGTATACAAAGTCCCATGATCGAGTATAACAAAGTCCCCTGATCGAGTATAACAAAGTCCCCTGATCGAGTATAACAAAGTCCCCTCATCGAGTATAACAAAGTCCCCTGATCGAGTATAACAAAGTCCCCTGATCGAGTATAACAAAGTCCCCTCATCGAGTATAACAAAGCCCTCATCGAGTATAACAAAGTCCCATGATCGAGTATAACAAAGTCCCCTCATCGAGTATAACAAAGTCCCCTGATCGAGTATAACAAAGTCCCCTGATCGAGTATAACAAAGTCCCCTGATCGAGTATAACAAAGGCCCTGATCGAGTATAACAAAGTCCCCTGATCGAGTATAACAAAGTCCCCTGATCGAGTATAACAAAGTCCCCTGATCGAGTATAACAAAGTCCCCATCAGATAACAAAGCCTGATCGAGTATAACAAAGTCCCCTGATCGAGTATAACAAAGGCCCTATCGAGTATAACAAAGCCCCTGATCGAGTATAACAAAGTCCCCTGATCGAGTATAACAAAGTCCCCTGATCGAGTATAACAAAGGCCCCTGATCGAGTATAACAAAGCCCCTGATCGAGTATAACAAAGTCCCCTGATCGAGTATAACAAAGGCCCCTGATCGAGTATAACAAAGGCCCCTGATCGAGTATAACAAAGTCCCCTGATCGAGTATAACAAAGTCCCTGTCGAGTATAACAAAGTCCCCTGATCGAGTATAACAAAGCCCCTCATCGAGTATAACAAAGTCCCCTGATCGAGTATAACAAAGCCCCTGATCGAGTATAACAAAGTCCCCTGATCGAGTATAACAAAGTCCCTGATCGAGTATAACAAAGTCCCCTGATCGAGTATAACAAAGTCCCCTCATCGAGTATAACAAAGTTCCCTGATCGAGTATAACAAAGCCCCTCATCGAGTATAACAAAGTCCCCTGATCGAGTATAACAAAGTCCCCTGATCGAGTATAACAAAGTCCCCTGATCGAATATAACAAAGGCCCCTGATCGAGTATAACAAAGTCCCTGATCGAGTATAACAAAGTCCCCTGATCGAGTATAACAAAGGCCCCTCATCGAGTATAACAAAGTCCCTGATCGAGTATAACAAAGTCCCCTGATCGAGTATAACAAAGTCCCCTCATCGAGTATAACAAAGGCCCCTCATCGAGTATAACAAAGTCCCATGATCGAGTATAACAAAGTCCCCTGATCGAGTATAACAAAGTCCCCTGATCGAGTATAACAAAGTCCCCTGATCGAGTATAACAAAGTCCCCTGGTCGAGTATAACAAATTCACCTGATCGAGTATAACAAAGTCCCCTGATCGAGTATAACAAAGCTCCCTGATCGAGTATAACAAAGTCCCCTGATCGAGTATAACAAAGTCCCCTGATCGAGTATAACAAAGTCCCCTGATCGAGTATAACAAAGTCCCCTGATCGAGTATAACAAAGTCCCCTGATCGAGTATAACAAAGCCCTGATCGAGTTAACAAAGCCCTGATCGAGTATAACAAAGTCCCCTGATCGAGTATAACAAAGTCCCCTGATCGAGTATAACAAAGGCCCCTGATCGAGTATAACAAAGGCCCTAAAGTATAACAAAGTCCCCTGATCGAGTATAACAAAGTCCCTGATCGAGTATAACAAAGTCCCCTGATCGAGTATAACAAAGTCCCCTGATCGAGTATAACAAAGTCCCCTGATCGAGTATAACAAAGGCCCCTGATCGAGTATAACAAAGTCCCCTGATCGAGTATAACAAAGTCCCCTGATCGAGTATAACAAAGGCCCCTGATCGAGTATAACAAAGGCCCCTGATCGAGTATAACAAAGTCCCCTGATCGAGTATAACAAAGTCCCCTGATCGAGTATAACAAAGCCCTGATCGAGTATAACAAAGGCCCCTGATCGAGTATAACAAAGTCCCTGATCGAGTATAACAAAGTCCCCTGATCGAGTATAACAAAGTCCCCTGATCGAGTATAACAAAGTCCCCTGATCGAGTATAACAAAGTCCCCTGATCGAGTATAACAAAGTCCCCTGATCGAGTATAACAAAGTCCCCTGATCGAGTATAACAAAGTCCCCTGATCGAGTATAACAAAGGCCCCTGATCGAGTATAACAAAGTCCCCTGATCGAGTATAACAAAGGCCCCTCATCGAGTATAACAAAGTCCCCTGATCGAGTATAACAAAGTCCCCTCATCGAGTATAACAAAGTCCCCTGATCGAGTATAACAAAGTCCCCTGATCGAGTATAACAAAGTCCCCTGATCGAGTATAACAAAGTCCCCTGATCGAGTATAACAAAGTCCCCTGATCGAGTATAACAAAGTCCCCTGATCGAGTATAACAAAGGCCCCTGATCGAGTATAACAAAGTCCCCTAATCGAGTATAACAAAGTCCCCTGATCGAGTATAACAAAGTCCCCTGATCGAGTATAACAAAGTCCCCTGATCGAGTATAACAAAGGCCCCTGATCGAGTATAACAAAGCCCCTGATCGAGTATAACAAAGTCCCCTGATCGAGTATAACAAAGGCCCCTGATCGAGTATAACAAAGGCCCCTGATCGAGTATAACAAAGTCCCCTGATCGAGTATAACAAAGTCCCCTGATCGAGTATAACAAAGTCCCCTGATCGAGTATAACAAAGTCCCCTAATCGAGTATAACAAAGTCCCCTGATCGAGTATAACAAAGTCCCCTCATCGAGTATAACAAAGTCCCTGATCGAGTATAACAAAGTCCCCTGATCGAGTATAACAAAGTCCCCTGATCGAGTATAACAAAGTCCCTCATCGAGTATAACAAAGTCCCTGATCGAGTATAACAAAGCCCCTCATCGAGTATAACAAAGTCCCCTGATCGAGTATAACAAAGTCCCCTGATCGAGTATAACAAAGTCCCCTCATCGAGTATAACAAAGGCCCCTGATCGAGTATAACAAAGTCCCTGATCGAGTATAACAAAGGCCCCTGATCGAGTATAACAAAGGCCCCTCATCGAGTATAACAAAGTCCCCTGATCGAGTATAACAAAGTCCCCTGATCGAGTATAACAAAGTCCCCTGATCGAGTATAACAAAGTCCCCTGATCGAGTATAACAAAGTCCCTGATCGAGTATAACAAAGTCCCCTGATCGAGTATAACAAAGTCCCCTGATCGAGTATAACAAAGTCCCCTGATCGAGTATAACAAAGTCCCCTGATCGAGTATAACAAAGCCCCTGATCGAGTATAACAAAGTCCCCTGATCGAGTATAACAAAGTCCCTGATCGAGTATAACAAAGTCCCCTGATCGAGTATAACAAAGTCCCCTGATCGAGTATAACAAAGTCCCCTGATCGAGTATAACAAAGTCCCCTGATCGAGTATAACAAAGTCCCCTGATCGAGTATAACAAAGCCCCTGATCGAGTATAACAAAGGCCCTGATCGAGTATAACAAAGTCCCCTGATCGAGTATAACAAAGTCCCCTGATCGAGTATAACAAAGCCCCTGATCGAGTATAACAAAGTCCCCTGATCGAGTATAACAAAGTCCCCTGATCGAGTATAACAAAGTCCCTGATCGAGTATAACAAAGTCCCCTGATCGAGTATAACAAAGTCCCCTGATCGAGTATAACAAAGTCCCCTGATCGAGTATAACAAAGGCCCCTGATCGAGTATAACAAAGGCCCCTGATCGAGTATAACAAAGTCCCCTGATCGAGTATAACAAAGTCCCTCATCGAGTATAACAAAGTCCCCTGATCGAGTATAACAAAGTCCCTGATCGAGTATAACAAAGGCCCCTGATCGAGTATAACAAAGGCCCCTGATCGAGTATAACAAAGTCCCCTGATCGAGTATAACAAAGGCCCCTGATCGATATAACAAAGCAACTGATCGAGTATAACAAAGGCCCCTGATCGAGTATAACAAAGTCCCTGATCGAGTATAACAAAGCCCCTCATCGAGTATAACAAAGTCCCCTGATCGAGTATAACAAAGTCCCCTGATCGAGTATAACAAAGGCCCCTGATCGAGTTTAACAAAGGCCCCTGATCGAGTATAACAAAGTCCCCTGATCGAGTATAACAAAGTCCCTGATCGAGTATAACAAAGGCCCCTGATCGAGTATAACAAAGGCCCCTCATCGAGTATAACAAAGGCCCCTCATCGAGTATAACAAAGCCCCTGATCGAGTATAACAAAGTCCCCTCATCGAGTATAACAAAGTCCCTGATCGAGTATAACAAAGTCCCCTGATCGAGTATAACAAAGTCCCCTATCGAGTATAACAAAGTCCCCTGATCGAGTATAACAAAGTCCCCTGATCGAGTATAACAAAGTCCCCTGATCGAGTATAACAAAGGCCCCTGATCGAGTATAACAAAGTCCCCTGATCGAGTATAACAAAGGCCCCTGATCGAGTATAACAAAGGCCCCTGATCGAGATACAAAGTCCCCTGATCGAGTATAACAAAGCCCCCTGATCGAGTATAACAAAGTCCCCTGATCGAGTATAACAAAGCTCCCTCATCGAGTATAACAAAGTCCCCTCATCGAGTATAACAAAGCCCCTCATCGAGTATAACAAAGTCCCATGATCGAGTATAACAAAGTCCCCTCATCGAGTATAACAAAGTCCCCTGATCGAGTATAACAAAGTCCCCTGATCGAGTATAACAAAGTCCCCTGATCGAGTATAACAAAGTCTCCTCGTCGAGTATAACAAAGTCCTCTAATCGAGAATAACAAAGGCCTTTGATCGAGTTTAAGAAAGGCCCCTGTTCGAGTATAACAAAGGCATCTAAAAGAGTATAACAAAGGCCACTGATCGAGTATAACAAAGTCCCCTGATCGAGTATAACAGAGTCCCCTGATCGAGTATAACAAAGTCCCCTCATCGAGTATAACAAAGGCCCCTCATCGAGTATAACAAAGTCCCATGATCGAGTATAACAAAGGCCCCTATCGAATATAACAAAGTCCCCTAATCGAGTATAACAAAGGCCCCTGATCGAGTATAACAAAGGCCCCTCATCGAGTATAACAAAGTCCCCTGATCGAGTATAACAAAGTCCCTGATCGAGTATAACAAAGGCCCCTTATCGAGTATAACAAAGTCCCCTGATCGAGTATAACAAAGTCCCCTGATCGAGTATAACAAAGTCCCCTGATCGAGTATAACAAAGTCCCCTGATCGAGTATAACAAAGTCCCCTGATCGAGTATAACAAAGCCCCTCATCGAGTATAACAAAGCCCCTGATCGAGTATAACAAAGTCCCCTGATCGAGTATAACAAAGTCCCCTGATCGAGTATTACAAGTCCCCTAATCGAGTATAACAAAGTCCCTGATCGAGTATAACAAAGTCCCCTCATCGAGTATAACAAAGTCCCCTGATCGAGTATAACAAAGTCCCCTCATCGAGTATAACAAAGTCCCCTGATCGAGTATAACAAAGGCCCCTGATCGAGTATAACAAAGGCCCCTCATCGAGTATAACAAAGTCCCATGATCGAGTATAACAAAGTCCCCTCATCGAGTATAACAAAGTCCCCTGATCGAGTATAACAAATTCCCCTGATCGAGTAGAACAAAGTCCCTCATCGAGTATAACAAAGGCCCCTCATCGAGTATAACAAAGTCCCATGATCGAGTATAACAAAGTCCCCTCATCGAATATAACAAAGTCCCCTGATCGAGTATAACAAAGTCCCCTGATCGATTATAACAAAGGCCCCTGATCGAGTATAACAAAGGCCCCTGATCGAGTATAACAAAGGCCCCTGATCGAGTATAACAAAGTCCCCTGATCGAGTATAACAAAGCCCCCTCATCGATTATAACAAAGTCCCCTGATCGAGGATAACAAAGTCCCTGATCGAGTATAACAAAGTCCCCTGATCGAGTATAACAAAGTACCCTGATCGAGTATAACAGAGTCCCCTGATCGAGTATAACAGACTGCCCTAATCGAGTATAACAAAGTCCCCTGATCGAGTATAACAAAGTCCCCTGATCGAGTATAACAAAGGCCCCTGATCGAGTATAACAAAGGCCCCTCATCGAGTTTAACAAAGGCCCCTCATCGAGTATAACAAAGTCCCCTGGTCGAGTATAACAAAGTCCCCTGATCGAGTATAACATATGCCCCTGATCGAGTTTAACAAAGGCCCCTCATCGAGTTTAACAAAGGCCCCTCATCGAGTATAACAAAGGCCCTTCATCGAGTATAACAAAGTCCCGTGATCGAGAATAACAACGGCCCCTCATCGAGTATAACAAAGTCCCATGATCGAGTATAACAAAGTCCCCTCATCGAATATAACAAAGTCCCCTGATCGAGTATAACAAATTCCCCTCATCGAGTAGAACAAAGTCCCCTCATCGAGTATAACAAACACCCATCATCGAGTATAACAAAGTCCCATGATCGAGTATAGCAAAGTCCCCTCATCGAATATAACAAAGTCCCCTGATCAAGTGTAACAAAGTCCCCTGATCGAGTATAACAAAGTCCCCTGATCGAGTATAACAAAGTTTCCTAATCGAGTAGAACAAAGCCCCCTGATCGAGTATAACAAAGTCCAATGATCGAGTATAACAAAGTCTCCTGATCGAGTATAACAAAGTCCCCTGATCAAATATAACTAAGGCCTCTGATCGAGCATAACAAAGGCCCCTCAACGAGTATAATAAAGTCCCCTGATCGAGTGTAAGAAAGTCCCCTGATCGAGTATAACAAAGTACCCTGATCGAGTATAACAAAGTCCCCTGATCGAGTATGACAAAGTTCCCTGATCGAGTATAACAAAGCCCCCTGATCGAGTATAACAAAGTCCCCTGATCGATTATAACAAAGGCCCCTCATCGAGTTTAACAAAGGCCCTTGATCGAGTATAACAAAGTCCCCTGGTCGAGGATAACAAACTCCCCTGGTCGAGTATAACAAAGTCCCATGATCGAGTATAACAAAGTCCCCTCATCGAATATAACAAAGTCCCCCGATCGAATATAACAAATTCCCCTGATCGTGTAGAACAAAGTCCCCTCATCGAGTATAACAAACACCCATCATCGAATATAACAAAGTCCCATGATCGAGTATAGTCAAAGTCCCCTCATCGAATATAACAAAGTCCCCTGATCGAGTGTAACAAAGTCCCCTGATCGAGTATAAGAAAGTCCCCTGATCGAGTATTACAAAGTCCCCTGAACGATTATAACAAAGGCCCCTGATCGAGTATAACAAAGTTTCCTAATCGAGTAGAACAAAGGCCCCTGATCGAATATAACAAAGACCCCTGGTCGAGTATAACAACGTCCCCTGATCGAGTATAACAAAGGCCCCTGATCGAGTATAACAAAGGCCCCTGATCGAGTTTAACAAAATCCACTGATCGAGTATATCAAAGCGCCCTGATCGATAAAACAAAGTCCAGTGATCGAGTATAACAAACTCCCCAAATCGAGTTTAACAAAGTCTCCTCATCGAGTTTAACAAAGTCCTCTAATCAAGAATAACAAAGGCCTTTGATCGAGTTTAAGAAAGGTCCCTGTTCGAGTATAACAAAGGCATCTAAAAGAGTATAACAAAGGCCACTAATCGAGTATAACAAAGTTCCCTCATCGAGTATAACAAAGGCCCTTCATCGAGTATAACAAAGTCTCATGATCGAGTATAACAAAGGCCCCTCATCGAGTATAACAAAGTCCCCTGATCGAGTATAACAAAGTCCCCTGATCGAGTATAACAAAGTCCTCTCATCGAGTATAACAAAGGCCCTTCATCGAGTATAACAAAGTCTCATGATCGAGAATAACAAAGGCCCCTCATCGAGTATAACAAAGTCCCATGATCGAGTATAACAAAGGCCCCTCATCGAGTTTAACAAAGGCCCTTGATCGAGTATAACAAAGTCCCCTGGTCGAGGAAAACAAACTCCCCTGGTCGAGTATAACAAAGTCCCATGATCGAGTATAACAAAGTCCCCTCATCGAATATAACAAAGTTCCCCATCGAATATAACAAATTCCCCTGATCGTGTAGAACAAAGTCCCCTAATCGAGTATAACAAACACCCATCATCGAATATAACAAAGTCCCATGATCGAGTATAGTCAAAGTCCCCTCATCGAATATAACAAAGTCCCCTGATCGAGTGTAACAAAGTCCCCTAATCGAGTATAAGAAAGTCCCCTGATCGAGTATAACAAAGTCCCCTGAACGATTATAACAAAGGCCCCTGATCGAGTATAACAAAGTTCCTAATCGAGTAGAACAAAGCCCCCTGATCGAGTATAACAAAGTCCCCTGATCGAGTATAACAAAGTCCCCTGATCGAGTATAACCAAGGCCCCTTATCGAGTTAAGAAAGGCCCATGATCGAGTATAACAAAGTCCCCTGGTCGAGTATAACAAAGGCCCCTGATCGAATATAACAAAGGCGCCTGATCGAGTATAACAAAGTCCCCTGATCGAGTATAACAAAGCCCCCTGATCGAGTATAACAAAGGCCCCTGATCGAATATAACAAAGACCCCTGGTCGAGTATAACAAGGTCCACTGATCGAGTATAACAAAGGCCCCTGATCGAGTATAACAAAGGCCCCTGATCGAGTATAACAAAGTCCCCTGATCGAGTATATCAAAGCGCCCTGATCGATAAAACTAAGTCCCCTGATCGAGTATAACAAACTCCCCAAATCGAGTATAACAAAGTCTCCTCATCGAGTTTAACAAAGTCCCATGATCGAGTATAACAAAGGCACCTCATCGAGTTTAACAAAGGCCTTTGATCGAGTATAACAAAGTCCCCTGATCGAGTATAACAAAGTCTCCTCATCGAGTTTAACAAAGTCCTCTAATCGAGAATAACAAAGGCCTTTGATCGAGTTTAAGAAAGGTCCCTGTTCGAGTATAACAAAGGCATCTAAAAGAGTATAACAAAGGCCACTGATCGAGTATAACAAAGTTCCCTCATCGAGTATTACAGAATCCCCTCATCGAGTTTAACAAAAGCCCCTCGCCGAGTATAACAAAGTCCCCTGGTCGAGTATAATAAACTCCCCTGGGCGAGTATAACAAAGTCTCCTCATCGAGTTTAACAAAGTCCTCTAATCGAGAATAACAAAGGCCTTTGATCGAGTTTAACAAAGGCCCCTCATCGAGTATAACAAAGTCCCCTGGTCGAGTATAACAAACTCCCCTGGGCGAGTATAACAAAGTCTCCTCATCGAGTTTAACAAAGTCCTCTAATCGAGAATAACAAAGGCCTTTGATCGAGTATAACAAAGTCCCCTGATCGAGTATAACAAAGTCCCCTCATCGAGTATAACAAAGGCCCTTCATCGAGTATAACAAAGTCCCATGATCGAGTATAACAAAGGCCCCTCATCGAGTATAACAAAGTCCCATGATCGAGTATAACAAAGTCCCCTCATCGAATATAACAAAGTCCCCTGATCGAGTATAACAAATTCCCCTCATCGAGTATAACAAAGTCCCCTCATCGAGTATAACAAAGCCCCTCATCGAGTATAACAAAGTCCCCTGATCGAGTATAACAAAGTCCCCTCATCGAGTATAACAAAGTCCCCTGATCGAGTATAACAAAGTCCCCTGATCGAGTATAACAAAGTCCCCTCATCGAGTATAACAAAGTCCCTAATCGAGTATAACAAAGCCCCTGATCGAGTATAACAAAGTCCCCTGATCGAGTATAACAAAGTCCCCTGATCGAGTATAACAAAGTCCCTGATCGAGTATAACAAAGTCCCCTGATCGAGTATAACAAAGTCCCCTGATCGATTATAACAAAGGCCCCTGATCGAGTATAACAAAGTTTCCTAATCGAGTAGAACAAAGCCCCCTGATCGAGTATAACAAAGTCCCCTGATCGAGTATAACAAAGTCCCCTGATCGAGTATAACAAAGGCCCCTTATCGAGTTTAAGAAAGGCCCCTGATCGAGTATAACAAAGTCCCCTGATCGAGTATAACAAAGGCCCCTGATCGAATATAACAAAGGCCCTGATCGAGTATAACAAAGTCCCCTGATCGAGTATAACAAAGCCCCTAATCGAGTATAACAAAGTCCCCTGATCGAGTATAACAAAGTCCCCTGATCGAGTATAACAAAGTCCCCTGATCGAGTATAACAAAGGCCCCTGATCGAGTATAACAAAGTCTCCTATTCGAGTAGAAAAAAGCACCCTGATCGAGTATAACAAAGTCCCCTGATCGAGTATAACAAAGTCCCCTGATCGAGTATAACAAAGGCCCCTTATCGAGTTTAAGAAAGGCCCCTGATCGAGTGTAACAAAGTCCCCTGGTCGAGTATAACAAAGGCCCCTCATCGAATATAACAAAGGCGCCTGAACGAGTATAAGAAGTCCCCTGATCGAGTATAACAAAGCCCCCTGATCAAGTATAACAAAGACCCCTGATCGAATATAACAAAGACCGCTGGTCGAGTAAAACAAAGTCCCCTGATCGAGTATAACAAACTCCCCAAATCGAGTATAACAAAGTCTCCTTATCGAGTTTAACAAAGTCCTCTAAACAAGAATAACAAAGGCCTTTGATCGAGTTTAAGAAAGGTCCCTGTTCGAGTATAACAAAGGCATCTAAAAGAGTATAACAAAGGCCACTGATCGAGTATAACAAAGTTCCCTGATCGAGTATTACAGAGTCCCCTCATCGAGTATAACAAAGGCCCCTCATCGAGTATAACAAAGTCCCATGATCCAGTATAACAAAGGCCCCTTATCGAATATAACAAAGTCCCCTGATCGAGTATAACAAACTCCCCAAATCGAGTATAACAGACAGCCCTAAGCGAGTATAACAAAGTCCCCTGATCGAGTATAACAAAGTCCCCTGATCGAGTATAACATATGCCCCTGATCGAGTTTAACAAAGGCCCCTCATCGAGTTTAACAAAGGCCCCTCATCGAGTATAACAAAGTCCCCTGGTCGAGTATAACAAAGTCCCCTGATCGAGTATAACATATGCCCCTGATCGAGTTTAACAAAGGCCCCTCATCGAGTTTAACAAAGGCCCCTCATCGAGTATAACAAAGGCCCTTCATCGAGTATAACAAAGTCCCGTGATCGAGAATAACAACGGCCCCTCATCGAGTATAACAAAGTCCCATGATCGAGTATAACAAAGTCCCCTCATCGAATATAACAAAGTCCCCTGATCGAGTATAACAAATTCCCCTCATCGAGTAGAACAAAGTCCCCTCATCGAGTATAACAAACACCCATCATCGAGTATAACAAAGTCCCATGATCGAGTATAGCAAAGTCCCCTCATCGAATATAACAAAGTCCCCTGATCGAGTGTAACAAAGTCCCCTGATCGAGTATAACAAAGTCCCCTGATCGAGTATAACAAAGTTTCCTAATCGAGTAAAACAAAGCCCCCTATTCGAGTATAACAAAGTCCAAAGATCGAGTATAACAAAGTCTCCTGATCGAGTATAACAAAGTCCCCTGATCAAATATAACTAGGGCCTCTGATCGAGCATAACAAAGGCCCCTCAACGAGTATAATAAAGTCCCCTGATCGAGTGTAAGAAAGTCCCCTGATCGAGTATAACAAAGTACCCTGATCGAGTATAACAAAGTCCCCTGATCGAGTATGACAAAGTTCCCTGATCGAGTATAACAAAGCCCCCTGATCGAGTATAACAAAGTCCCCTGATCGATTATAACAAAGGCCCCTCATCGAGTTTAACAAAGGCCCTTGATCGAGTATAACAAAGCCCCTGGTCGAGGATAACAAACTCCCCTGGTCGAGTATAACAAAGTCCCATGATCGAGTATAACAAAGTCCCCTCATCGAATATTACAAAGTCCCCCGATCGAATAGAACAAATTCCCCTGATCGTGTAGAACAAAGTCCCCTCATCGAGTATAACAAACACCCATCATCGAATATAACAAAGTCCCATGATCGAGTATAGTCAAAGTCCCCTCATCGAATATAACAAAGTCCCCTGATCGAGTGTAACAAAGTCCCCTGATCGAGTATAAGAAAGTCCCCTGATCGAGTATTACAAAGTCCCCTGAACGATTATAACAAAGGCCCCTGATCGAGTATAACAAAGTTTCCTAATCGAGTAGAACAAAGCCCCCTGATCGAGTATAACAAAGTCCCCTGATCGAGTATAACAAAGGCCCCTGATCGAGTATAACAAAGTCTCCTCATCGAGTTTAACAAAGTCCCCTAATCGAGAATAACAAAGGCCTTTGATCGAGTTTAACAAAGTTCCCTGATCGAGTATAACAAAACCCGCTCATAGAGTATAACAAAGGCCCTTCATCGAGTATAACAAAGTCCCCTGGTCGAGTATAACAAAGTCCCCTCATCGAGTATAACAAAGCCCCTGATCGAGTATAACAAAGTCCCCTGATCGAGTATAACAAAGTCCCCTGATCGAGTATAACAAAGGCCCTCATCGAGTATAACAAAGTCCCTGATCGAGTATAACAAAGGCCCCTGATCGAGTATAACAAAGTCCCCTGATCGAGTATAACAAAGGCCCCTCATCGAGTTTAACAAAGGCCCTTGATCGAGTATAACAAAGTCCCCTGATCGAGTATAACAAACTCCCCTGGTCAAGTATAACAAAGTCCCATGATCGAGTGTAACAAAGTCCCCTCATCGAATATAACAAAGTCCCCTGATCGAGTATAACAAATTCCCCTGATCGAGTAGAACAAAGTCCCCTCATCGAGTATAACAAAGGCCCCTCATCGAATATAACAAAGTCCCATGATCGAGTATAACAAAGTCCCCTCATCGAATATAACAAAGTCCCCTGATCGAGTATAACAAAGTCCCCTGATCGAGTATAACAAAGTCCCCTGATCGAGTATAACAAAGTCCCCTCATCGAGTATAACAAAGTCCCCTGATCGAGTATAACAAAGCCCCTGATCGAGTATAACAAAGTCCCCTGATCGAGTATAACAAAGTCCCCTGATCGAGTATAACAAAGGCCCCTGATCGAGTATAACAAAGTCCCCTGATCGAGTATAACAAAGTCCCCTGATCGAGTATAACAAAGGCCCCTTATCGAGTTTAACAAAGGCCCCTGATCGAGTATAACAAAGTCCCCTGATCGAGTATAACAAAGGCCCCTGATCGAGTATAACAAAGGCCCCTGATCGAGTATAACAAAGTCCCCTGATCGAGTATAACAAAGGCCCCTGATCGAATATAACAAAGGCCCCTGATCGAGTATAACAAAGTCCCCTGATCGAGTATAACAAAGCCCCTGATCGAGTATAACAAAGTCCCCTGATCGAGTATAACAAAGTCCCCTGATCGAGTATAACAAAGTCCCCTGATCGATTATAACAAAGGCCCCTGATCGAGTATAACAAAGTTTCCTAATCGAGTAGAAAAAAGCACCCTGATCGAGTATAACAAAGTCCCCTGATCGAGTATAACAAAGTCCCCTGATCGAGTATAACAAAGGCCCCTTATCGAGTTTAAGAAAGGCCCCTGATCGAGTGTAACAAAGTCCCCTGGTCGAGTATAACAAAGGCCCCTCATCGAATATAACAAAGGCGCCTGAACGAGTATAAAAAGTCCCCTGATCGAGTATAACAAAGCCCCCTGATCAAGTATAACAAAGACCCCTGATCGAATATAACAAAGACCGCTGGTCGAGTAAAACAAAGTCCCCTGATCGAGTATAACAAACTCCCCAAATCGAGTATAACAAAGTCTCCTTATCGAGTTTAACAAAGTCCTCTAAACAAGAATAACAAAGGCCTTGATCGAGTATCACAAAGGTCCCTGTTCGAGTATAACAAAGGCCTCTAAAAGAGTATAACAAAGGCCACTGATCGAGTATAACAAAGTTCCCTGATCGAGTATTACAGAGTCCCCTCATCGAGTATAACAAAGGCCCCTCATCGAGTATAACAAAGTCCCATGATCCAGTATAACAAAGGCCCCTTATCGAATATAACAAAGTCCCCTGATCGAGTATAACAAACTCCCCAAATCGAGTATAACAGACAGCCCTAAGCGAGTATAACAAAGTCCCCTGATCGAGTATAACAAAGTCCCCTGATCGAGTATAACATATGCCCCTGATCGAGTTTAACAAAGGCCCCTCATCGAGTATAACAAAGGCCCCTCATCGAGTATAACAAAGTCCCCTGATCGAGTATAACAAAGTCCCCTGATCGAGTATAACAAAGCCCCTGATCGAGTATAACAAAGGCCCCTCATCGAGTTAACAAAGGCCCCTCATCGAGTATAACAAACACCCATCATCGAGTATAACAAAGTCCCGTGATCGAGAATAACAACGGCCCCTCATCGAGTATAACAAAGTCCCATGATCGAGTATAACAAAGTCCCCTCATCGAGTATAACAAAGTCCCCTGATCGAGTATAACAAAGTCCCCTCATCGAGTATAACAAAGTCCCCTCATCGAGTATAACAAAGCCCCTCATCGAGTATAACAAAGTCCCTGATCGAGTATAACAAAGTCCCCTGATCGAGTATAACAAAGTCCCCTGATCGAGTATAACAAAGTTCCCTAATCGAGTAGAACAAAGCCCCCTTGATCGAGTATAACAAAGTCCCAAGATCGAGTATAACAAAGTCTCCTGATCGAGTATAACAAAGTCCCCTGATCGATTATAACAAGGCCTCTGATCGAGTATAACAAAGGCCCCTCATCGAGTATAACAAAGTCCCCTGATCGAGTGTAACAAAGTCCCCTGATCGAGTATAACAAAGTCCCTGATCGAGTATAACAAAGTCCCCTGATCGAGTATAACAAAGTCCCCTGATCGAGTATAACAAAGTCCCCTGATCGAGTATAACAAAGTCTCCTCATCGAGTATAACAAAGTCCTCTAATCGAGTATAACAAAGGCCCTTGATCGAGTATAACAAAGTCCCTGTTCGAGTATAACAAAGGCCACTGATAGAGTATAACAAAGCTCCCTGATCGAGTATTACAGAGTCCCCTCAACGAGTATAACAAAGGCCCCTCATCGAGTATAACGAAGTCCCATGAACCAGTATAACAAAGGCCCCTTATCGAGTATAACAAAGTCCCCTCATCGAGTATAACAAAGTCCCCTGATCGAGTATAACAAAGCCCTAATCGAGTATAACAAAGTCCCCTGATCGAGTATAACAAAGTCCCCTGATCGAGTATAACAAAGGCCCTCATCGAGTATAACAAAGTCCCATGATCGAGAATAACAAAGGCCCCTCATCGAGTATAACAAAGTCCCATGATCGAGTATAACAAAGTCCCCTCATCGAATATAACAAAGTCCCCTGATCGAGTATTACAAAGTCCCCTGAACGATTATAACAAAGTCCCCTAATCGAGAATATCAAAGCGCCCTAATCGATTAAACAAAGTCCCCTGATCGAGTATAACAAATTCCCCTGATCGATTATAACAAAGGCCCCTGAACGAGTATAACAAAGGCCCCTGAACGAGTATAACAAAAGGACCCAAAAGTGTATAACAATGTCCCCTGATCGAATATAACAAAGCCCCCTCATCGATTATAAAAAGTCCCCTGATCGAGGAAGACAAAGTCCTTGATCGAGTATAACAAAGTCCCCTCATCGAGTATAACAAAGTACCCTGATTGAGTATAACAGAGTCCCCTGACCGAGTATAACAGACTGCCCTAATAGAGTATAACAAAGTCCCCTGATCGAGTATAACAAAGTCCCCTGATCGAGTATAACATATGCCCCTGATCGAGTTTAACAAAGGCCCCTCATCGAGTTTAACAAAGGCCCCTCATCGAGTATAACAAAGTCCCCTGGTCGAGTATAACAAAGTCCTGATCGAGTATAACATATGCCCCTGATCGAGTTTTACAAAGGCCCCTCATCGAGTTTAACAAAGGCCCCTCATCGAGTATAACAAATGCCCTTCATCGAGTATAACAAAGTCCCGTGATCGAGAATAACAACGGCCCCTCATCGAGTATAACAAAGTTCCATGATCGAGTATAACAAAGTCCCCTCATCGAATATAACAAAGTCCCCTGATCGAGTATAACAAATTCCCCTCATCGAGTAGAACAAAGTCCCCTCATCGAGTATAACAAACACCCATCATCGAGTATAACAAAGTCCCATGATCGAGTATAGCAAAGTCCCCTCATCGAATATAACAAAGTCCCCTGATCAAGTGTAACAAAGTCCCCTGATCGAGTATAACAAAGTCCCCTGATCGAGTATAACAAAGTTTCCTAATCGAGTAAAACAAAGCCCCCTATTCGAGTATAACAAAGTCCAAAGATCGAGTATAACAAAGTCTCCTGATCGAGTATAACAAAGTCCCCTGATCAAATATAACTAAGGCCTCTGATCGAGCATAACAAAGGCCCCTCAACGAGTATAATAAAGTCCCCTGATCGAGTGTAAGAAAGTCCCCTGATCGAGTATAACAAAGTACCCTGATCGAGTATAACAAAGTCCCCTGATCGAGTATGACAAAGTTCCCTGATCGAGTATAACAAAGCCCCCTGATCGAGTATAACAAAGTCCCCTGATCGATTATAACAAAGGCCCCTCATCGAGTTTAACAAAGGCCCTTGATCGAGTATAACAAAGTCCCCTGGTCGAGGATAACAAACTCCCCTGGTCGAGTATAACAAAGTCCCATGATCGAGTATAACAAAGTCCCCTCATCGAATATAACAAAGTCCCCCGATCGAATATAACAAATTCCCCTGATCGTGTAGAACAAAGTCCCCTCATCGAGTATAACAAACACCCATCATCGAATATAACAAAGTCCCATGATCGAGTATAGTCAAAGTCCCCTCATCGAATATAACAAAGTCCCCTGATCGAGTGTAACAAAGTCCCCTGATCGAGTATAAGAAAGTCCCCTGATCGAGTATTACAAAGTCCCCTGAACGATTATAACAAAGGCCCCTGATCGAGTATAACAAAGTTTCCTAATCGAGTAGAACAAAGCCCCCTGATCGAGTATAACAAAGTCCCCTGATCGAGTATAACAAAGTCCCCTGATCGAGTATAACCAAGGCCCCTTATCGAGTTTAAGAAAGGCCCCTGATCGAGTATAACAAAGTCCCCTGGTCGAGTATAACAAAGGCCCCTGATCGAATATAACAAAGGCGCCTGAATGAGTATAACAAAGTCCCCTGATCGAGTATAACAAAGCCCCCTGATCAAGTATAACAAAGGCCCCTGATCGAATATAACAAAGACCCCTGGTCGAGTATAACAAAGTCCCCTGATCGAGTATAACAAAGGCCCCTGATCGAGTATAACAAAGGCCCCTGATCGAGTTTAACAAAGTCCCCTGATCGAGTATATCAAAGCGCCCTGATCGATAAAACAAAGTCCCTGATCGAGTATAACAAACTCCCCAAATCGAGTATAACAAAGTCTCCTCATCGAGTTTAACAAAGTCCTCTAATCAAGAATAACAAAGGCCTTTGATCGAGTTTAAGAAAGGTCCCTGTTCGAGTATAACAAAGGCATCTAAAAGAGTATAACAAAGGCCACTGATCGAGTATAACAAAGTTCCCTCATCGAGTATTACAGAATCCCCTCATCGAGTTTAACAAAGGCCCCTCATCGAGTATAACAAAGTCCCCTGATCGAGTATAACAAAGTCCCCTCATCGAGTATAACAAAGGCCCTTCATCGAGTATAACAAAGTCTCATGATCGAGAATAACAAAGGCCCCTCATCGAGTATAACAAAGTCCCATGATCGAGTATAACAAAGGCCCCTCATCGAGTTTAACAAAGGCCCTTGATCGAGTATAACAAAGTCCCCTGGTCGAGGAAAACAAACTCCCCTGGTCGAGTATAACAAAGTCCCATGATCGAGTATAACAAAGTCCCCTCATCGAATATAACAAAGTTCCCCATCGAATATAACAAATTCCCCTGATCGAGTAGAACAAAGTCCCCTCATCGAGTATAACAAACACCCATCATCGAGTATAACAAAGTCCCCTGATCGAGTGTAACAAAGTCCCCTAATCGAGTATAACAAAGTCCCCTGATCGAGTATAACAAAGTCCCCTGATCGATTATAACAAAGGCCCCTGATCGAGTATAACAAAGTTTCCTAATCGAGTAGAACAAAGCCCCCTGATCGAGTATAACAAAGTCCCCTGATCGAGTATAACAAAGTCCCCTGATCGAGTATAACCAAGGCCCCTTATCGAGTTAAAGAAAGGCCCCTGATCGAGTATAAGAAACTCCCCTGGTCGAGTATAACAAAGGCCCCTGATCAAATATAACAAAGGCGCCTGAATGAGTATAACAAAGTTCCCTGATTGAGTATAACAAAGCCCCCTGATCAAGTATAACAAAGGCCCCTGATCGAATATAACAAAGACCCCTGGTCGAGTATAACAAAGGTCCCCTGATCGAGTATAACAAAGGCCCCTGATCGAGTATAACAAAGTCCCCTGATCGAGTATAACAAAGCGCCCTGATCGATAAAACAAAGTCCCCTGATCGAGTATAACAAACTCCCCAAATCGAGTATAACAAAGTCTCCTCATCGAGTTTAACAAAGTCCCATGATCGAGTATAACAAAGGCCCCTCATCGAGTTTAACAAAGGCCCTTGATCGAGTATAACAAAGACCCCTGGTCGAGTATAACAAAGTCTCCTCATCGAGTTTAACAAAGTCCTCTAATCGAGAATAACAAAGGCCTTTGATCGAGTTTAAGAAAGGTCCCTGTTCGAGTATAACAAAGGCATCTAAAAGAGTATAACAAAGGCCACTGATCGAGTATAACAAAGTTCCCTCATCGAGTATTACAGAATCCCCTCATCGAGTTTAACAAAGGCCCCTCATCGAGTATAACAAAGTCCCCTGGTCGAGTATAACAAACTCCCCTGGGCGAGTATAACAAAGTCTCCTCATCGAGTTTAACAAAGTCCTCCAATCGAGAATAACAAAGGCCTTTGATCGAGTTTAACAAAGGCCCCTCATCGAGAATAACAAAGTCCCCTGGCCGAGTATAACAAACTCCCCTGGGCGAGTATAACAAAGTCTCCTCATCGAGTTTAACAAAGTCCTCTAATCGAGAATAACAAAGGCCTTTGATCGAGTGTAACAAAGTCCCCTGATCGAGTATAACAAAGTCCCCTCATCGAGTATAACAAAGGCCCTTCATCGAGTATAACAAAGTCCCATGATCGAGAATAACAAAGGCCCCTCATCGAGTATAACAAAGTCCCATGATCGAGTATAACAAAGTCCCCTCATCGAATATAACAAAGTCCCCTGATCGAGTATAACAAATTCCCCTCATCGAGTAGAACAAAGTCCCCTCATCGAGTATAACAAACACCCATCATCGAGTATAACAAAGTCCCATGATCGAGTATAGCAAAGTCCCCTCATCGAATATAACAAAGTCCCCTGATCAAGTGTAACAAAGTCCCCTGATCGAGTATAACAAAGTCCCCTCATCGAGTATAACAAAGTTTCCTAATCGAGTAGAACAAAGCCCCCTGATCGAGTATAACAAAGTCCCCTGATCGAGTATAACAAACTTCCCTGATCGAGTATAACAAAGGCCCCTGATCGAGTTTAAGAAAGTCCCCTGATCGAGTATTACAAAGTCCCCTGAACGATTATAACAAAGGCCCCTGATCGAGTATAACAAAGTTTCCTAATCGAGTAGAACAAAGCCCCCTGATCGAGTATAACAAAGTCCCCTGATCGAGTATAACAAAGTCCCCTGATCGAGTATAACAAAGGCCCCTGATCGAGTTTAAGAAAGGCCCCTGATCGAGTATAACAAAGTCCCCTGGTCGAGTATAACAAAGGCCCCTGATCGAATATAACAAAGGCGCCTGAACGAGTATAACAAAGTCCCCTGATCGAGTATAACAAAGCCCCCTGATCGAGTATAACAAAGGCCCCTGATCGAGTATAACAAAGTCCCCTGATCGAGTATAACAAAGTCCCCTGATCGATTATAACAAAGGCCCCTGATCGAGTATAACAAAGTTTCCTAATCGAGTAGAACAAAGCCCCTGATCGAGTATAACAAAGTCCCCTGATCGAGTATAACAAAGTCCCCTGATCGAGTATAACAAAGGCCCCTTATCGAGTTTAAGAAAGGCCCCTGATCGAGTATAACAAAGTCCCCTGGTCGAGTATAACAAAGGACCCTCATCGAATATAACAAAGACCGCTGGTCGAGTAAAACAAAGTCCCCTGATCGAGTATAACAAACTCCCCAAATCGAGTATAACAAAGTCTCCTTATCGAGTTTAACAAAGTCCTCTAATCAAGAATAACAAAGGCCTTTGATCGAGTTTAAGAAAGGCCCCTGTTCGAGTATAACAAAGGCATCTAAAAGAGTATAACAAAGGCCACTGATCGAGTATAACAAAGTCCCCTGATCGAGTATTACAGAGTCCCCTCATCGAGTATAACAAAGGCCCCTCATCGAGTATAACAAAGTCCCTGATCGAGTATAACAAAGCCCCTGATCGAGTATAACAAAGTCCCCTGATCGAGTATAACAAAGTCCCCTGATCGAGTATAACAAAGCCCTGATCGAGTATAACAAAGTCCCCTGATCGAGTATAACAAAGTCCCCTGATCGAGTATAACAAAGGCCCCTGATCGAGTTTAACAAAGTCCCCTCATCGAGTATAACAAAGGCCCCTCATCGAGTATAACAAAGGCCCTTCATCGAGTATAACAAAGTCCCGTGATCGAGAATAACAACGGCCCCTCATCGAGTATAACAAAGTCCCATGATCGAGTATAACAAAGTCCCCTCATCGAATATAACAAAGTCCCCTGATCGAGTATAACAAATTCCCCTCATCGAGTAGAACAAAGTCCCCTCATCGAGTATAACAAACACCCATCATCGAGTATAACAAAGTCCCATGATCGAGTATAGCAAAGTCCCCTCATCGAATATAACAAAGTCCCCTGATCGAGTGTAACAAAGTCCCCTGATCGAGTATAACAAAGTCCCCTGATCGAGTATAACAAAGTCTCCTAATCGAGTAGAACAAAGCCCCCTGATCGAGTATAACAAAGTCCAATGATCGAGTATAACAAAGTCTCCTGATCGAGTATAACAAAGTCCCCTGATCAAATATAACAAAGGCCCCTGATCGAGTATAACAAAGGCCCCTCATCGAGTATAACAAAGTCCCCTGATCGAGTATAACAAAGTCCCCTGATCGAGTATAACAAAGTACCCTGATCGAGTATAACAAAGTCCCCTGATCGAGTATAACAAAGCCCCTGATCGAGTATAACAAAGTCCCCTGATCGAGTATAACAAAGTCTCCTCATCGAGTTTAACAGAGTCCTCTAATCAAGAATAACAAAGGCCTTTGATCGAGTTTAAGAAAGGTCCCTGTTCGAGTATAACAAAGGCATCTAAAAGAGTATAACAAAGGCCACTGATCGAGTATAACAAAGTTCCCTGATCGAGTATTACAGAGTCCCCTCATCGAGTATAACAAAGGCCCCTCATCGAGTATAACAAAGTCCCATGATCGAGTATAACAAAGGCCCCTTATCGAATATAACAAAGTCCCCTCATCGAGTATAACAGAGTCCCCTGATCGAGTATAACAGACAGCCCTAAGCGAGTATAACAAAGTCCCCTGATCGAGTATAACAAAGTCCCCTCATCGAGTATAACAAAGGCCCTTCATCGAGTATAACAAAGTCCCATGATCGAGTATAACAAAGTCCCCTCATCGAGTATAACAAAGTCCCATGATCGAGTATAACAAAGTCCCCTCATCGAATATAACAAAGTCCCCTGATCGAGTATAACAAAGTCCCCTGAACGATTATAACAAAGTCCCCTGATCGAGAATATCAAAGCGCCCTGATCGAGTAAAACAAAGTCCCCTGATCGAGTATAACAAACTCCCCTGATCGAGTATAACAAAGTCCCCTCATCGAGTATAACAAACACCCATCATCGAGTATAACAAAGTCCCATGATCGAGTATAGCAAAGTCCCCTCATCGAATATAACAAAGTCCCCTGATCGAGTGTAACAAAGTCCCCTGATCGAGTATAACAAAGTCCCCTCATCGAGTATTACAAAGTCCCCTGAACGATTATAACAAAGGCCCCTGATCGAGTATAACAAAGTTTCCTAATCGAGTATAACAAAGTCCCCTGATCGAGTATAACAAAGTCCCCTGATCGAGTATAACCAAGGCCCCTTATCGAGTTTAAGAAAGGCCCCTGATCGAGTATAACAAAGTCCCCTGGTCCAGTAAAACAAACGCCCCTGATCGAATATAACAAAGGCGCCTGAATGAGTATAACAAAGTCCCCTGATCGAGTATAACAAAGCCCCTGATCAAGTATAACAAAGGCCCCTGATCGAATATAACAAAGACCCCTGGTCGAGTATAACAAAGTCCCTGATCGAGTATAACAAAGGCCCCTGATCGAGTATAACAAAGGCCCCTGATCGAGTATAACAAAGTCCCCTGATCGAGTATATCAAAGCGCCCTGATCGATAAAACAAAGTCCCCTGATCGAGTATAACAAACTCCCCAAATCGAGTATAACAAAGTCTCCTCATCGAGTTTAACAAAGTCCTCTAATCAAGAATAACAAAGGCCTTTGATCGAGTTTAAGAAAGGTCCCTGTTCGAGTATAACAAAGGCATCTAAAAGAGTATAACAAAGGCCACTGATCGAGTATAACAAAGTTCCCTCATCGAGTATTACAGAGTCCCCTCATCGAGTTTAACAAAGGCCCCTCATCGAGTATAACAAAGTCCCCTGGTCGAGTATAACAAACTCCCCTGGGCGAGTGTAACAAAGTCCCCTGATCGAGTATAACAAAGTCCCCTCATCGAGTATAACAAAGGCCCTTCATCGAGTATAACAAAGTCCCATGATCGAGAATAACAAAGGCCCCTCATCGAGTATAACAAAGTCCCATGATCGAGTATAACAAAGTCCCCTCATCGAATATAACAAAGTCCCCTGATCGAGTATAACAAATTCCCCTCATCGAGTAGAACAAAGTCCCCTCATCGAGTATAACAAACACCCATCATCGAGTATAACAAAGTCCCATGATCGAGTATAGCAAAGTCCCCTCATCGAATATAACAAAGTCCCCTGATCTATTGTAACAAAGTCCCCTGATCGAGTATAACAAACTTCCCTGATCGAGTATAACAAAGGCCCCTGATCGAGTTTAAGAAAGTCCCCTGATCGAGTATAACAAAGTCCCCTGGTCGAGTATAACAAAGGCCCCTGATCGAATATAACGAAGGCGCCTGAACGAGTATAAGAAAGGCCCCTGATCGAGTAAAACAAAGGCCCCTCATCGAGTAGAACAAAGCCCCCTGATCGAGTATAACAAAGTCCCCTGATCGAGTATAACAAACTTCCCTGATCGAGTATAACAAAGGCCCCTGATCGAGTTTAAGAAAGTCCCCTGATCGAGTATAACAAAGTCCCCTGGTCGAGTATAACAAAGGCCCCTGATCGAATATAACGAAGGCGCCTGAACGAGTATAAGAAAGGCCCCTGATCGAGTAAAACAAAGGCCCCTCATCGAGTATAACTAAGCCCCCTGATCGAGTATAACAAAGTCCCCCTGATCGAGAATAACAAAGTCCACTGATCGAGTATAACAAAGCCCTCTGATCAAGTATAACAAAGGCCCCTGATCGAGTATAACAAAGGCCCCTGATCGAGTATAACAAAGTACCCTGATCGAGTATAACAATCTCCCCAAATCGAGTATAACAAAGTCTCCTCATCGAGTTTAACAAAGTCCTCTAATCGAGAATAACAAAGGCCTTTGATCGAGTTTAAGAAAGGCCCCTGAGCGAGTATAACAAAGGTATCTACAAGAGTATTACAAAGGCCACTGATCGAGTATAACAAAGTCTCCTGATTGAGTATTACAGAGTCCCCTCATCGAGTATAACAAAGTCCCAAGATCAAGTAAAACAAAGTCCCCTTATCGAATATAACAAAGTCCCCTGATCGAGTATAACAAAGTCCCCTGATCGAGTATAACAAAGGCCCCTGATCGAGTATAACATAGTCCCCTAATCGAGTATTACAGAGTCCCCTGATCGAGCATAACAAAGGCCCCTCATCGAGTATAACAAAGTCCCCTGGTCGAGTATAACAAAGTTCCCTGATGGAGTATGTTACGACCGTGTCGTATATTTTCAATTTTTTTTTATATATAACTTGCTCCCATGTTCCATATTATTCCTGTAATGATGTGTTAAATTTACTATTATATATTCTAGTCACCTTACCCTGTGCTGGTAAGGTTTTAACTGTCATTATTTGTTCAAGCCCATCTTATTTCTTTATTTTGTATTGTAACCAGCATTCTTTGTACTCTAACGACCATCTGCATCGTTAAACGACCCACCGGCGGGTCGCGTGGCGGGAGCCGACCTTATATATAGGACCCACCAACTGACTTGAGTCAGTTCAGTCCTCTTGTCATACAGACCACATCCTTTTGAGTAACACTTGTTACTTATATTTAATTTATTTGTGTTGTTCCTGTCGCCACCAATGTGGTATATCTATGTGAGTACCTATTTATGTCTCTGTTTGTGTCCATCAGTATTTGCTTAGTTGTATTCAAGTAATTCAGTGTTAACGTAATCCAATGCTTTATTTTTATTCTTTTGATGTTTCGATGTTTTGTATCACTTGTGTTTTAAAAGTTTCGATGGTGAATCAATTTGTTGTGACAGCCTACGAGGCTCTTTATTGTGTTAATATTTAATCAATTAAATGCTTAAAGGTTTACTTTACTTATTTTTATTCTCTTATAACTTACTTCACTTTTTGTTTGGTTACGCCTAGAGCCTGGAAATGTAAGTAAATTAAGAGACGGCGTAACAGTTTTGGCGACCTTGCCAGGATTCACTAACGATCTTTTGACACTTGTGATATTTTCTTCTAAGCATGCTGATGGATTTGTTTCGAGGCATGGTAGGACTAACAATAGTATTTTGTGCGTAATAATTTTATACATGACAAGAGGAGATGGACTCGTTCGCCACCTAATGGGGCGTCCTAATTTTCTAATTTAATTGTAGTTTCCGTGGAAAGCCGGGTCATAAGGCGTATTTTTGTTGGACAAGGCCGCAGCCAAATAAGGTGAAGCACGAGAGGTTGCAGTTTCGGTTCTCGCCTCACGAGACTTTGATATTTTCCAGGAGAGTTTTGCGAAGGACCCAGACGTTGGTACCTTTCGTCCCTTTTTGTCACAAGGCACGGTAGAAGTTGATGGTGTCGAAACGCCAGTCACTATTTTGAGACTCGGGTTGCCTCCAAACTCTCATCAAAGAGGGTGTTGTTGCGGCGAGGAAGACTGACAAAACGTCGTTTTGGGCGCCCTTTGGGGTAAAGGTGCAGCTCCTTTGGTTTTTCAGGTATAGCTAAACGTAGCCGGTGAGCACGAGCTGCCTGTGTTAGTACGTGTCAAGTCTCCTTGTTGCTAAAGAGTGGACCTCATACTCGGTAACGATTTGCTGCAACAGCTTGAAGATGATATGCCCGGTGTTTTCCCTTGTGTGCTGTGACTCGTTTTTTGTTAATGACTAATGATCATAATGTAACTCCTGATGTAGATAATTCACTGTCCTTAGAAGGACGTTTTGCTAACCCAATTGCTTCCCAAGACATTTCTTCCGCAGTTAATGCTGTGACCGGGAGAGTTGCTTTAATAGCTGCGCAAGAGCAAGAAGTTTCATTACGGCTCTTGTTTGACCTGGTGTCCAGTCCTGCCAATGATTCAGGCCCTACCACGAGATATTTAAGTCAAGACTGTGTTTTGTGCCGCCGCTGGCTCCCACCGACTATGTCAGAGGAAGACGCGGATCGGGCGTCTATCACTCTCATAGTTCTCTCACACATTCACAGATAACATGTTCTAGCTCTGGCCCATGACGGTCGCTTTTCTGGACATCAAGGTGTCAGAAAGACGTTCAACAGGCTGGCCAGAAAGTTCTATTGGCCAGGTATGAGGAGAGATGTCACTAAATATTGTAAGTATTGTCATTTTTGTCAAAAGGTAGGCAAAGCCAATCGGGCTATTCCACCTTTTCCACTTGTAAGAGTACCTCACGTACCTGAGCCCTTTACAACAGTACAGTGTGATATTGTAGGCCCTCTGCCTAAAACTTCTAGTGGGTTTGAATATTTATTTACAGTCCTTAATACCTCCACTAGGTACTTGTATGCTGTACCTCTTAGGAAAGTTACTGCTAAGGCCCTTGTTAAATGTTTGTTTGACCTGTTTAGTCACTTCGGGTTGCCGTACCGTGCTCAAACGGACGGTGTTTCATTTTGTAGGAAAAGTTTTCAAGGAAGCCCTAACAGAGTTGGGAATAATTCATTGTTAGGTAGTAGTGAAGAGAGCATTAATGTATTAAGTTTAGTTGGAGATGTTAAAGAGGAGCTTTTAAGTTGTTGGAGCCTTGCCGAGACCTGGACAGCCGCTCCATGCGAAGTTCAGTGGGCCATATAGAGTGGTGAAGAAGGTAAGCCCCACGAATTATACTATCTCTACCCCTGACAGGCGCCGACTACAGTGCTTATGTCACGTCAACACCATCAAGCTGTACCACACACGCCCAGCACCCCCATTTGTTGCTGATGTTCCAGTTCCCGTGTGTGCCGTTGACACTTTCTTGGTAGATGGTGAGAAAGAAGAGGAAAGAAAAGGGGCAAGTCCACTCGCCCTGTCATCAGTCAGGATTTGGCAGCCCAACTCCGTGGAATTGCAGGGGAAGCTACAGCGTCTACCGGGACACCAGAGGGCTGACGTGCTGGCCGCCATCCAACAACATCCTCTTGTCTTCCAAGACAGGCCTGGCTGTACCACTGCCGTGGTGCATGATGTTGTTGTTGGTTCTGCTAAGCCTATCAAGCAGGCTCCCTACCAGCGAGTGGTGCTCACCAGTCACTCTAGTACCAAAGAAGGACGGCACTCTTCGATTCTGCATTGACTTCCGCACGGTCAACGCCGTCACCAGCAAGGACAGCTTCCCTCTACCAAGAGTCGACGACTGCATCGAAGCAATCGGGAACGCCAAGTTCCTCTCTAAGATTGATTGCCTTCGAGGGTTTTGGCAAGTACCATTGACCCGTTGTGTTAAAGACATATCCAGTTTTGTGGCATTAGGTAAGACCTATAAATTTAATGTGATGCCTTTTGGGCTTTGCAATGCTCCTGCTACCTTCCAAAGGCTGAGGTTACGAGTCAGCCAATTGTCCTGATTGTGTAGTATATTTAGATGTAATATTTTTTCTGACACTTGGTCAGACCATTTACAGTATGTCAGCTAGACGCTCTCTTCACTGAGTTAGGAAATGTAGGACTTGTTTGTTATAAACTTTGCTTAGTCCGAATTTGTTTGTGCTCAACTTTTGTATCTGAGACATGTAATTGGGTTGGAAACTTGCTCCTCCCACAGCAAGGTGACACTATTTCTTAGATGCTTGTTCTATGTAACAAACGACAAGTCCGTAGATTTTTGCGTTGTGTGGGTTATTACCAGAGATATATTTGTAATTTTGCCGAGTTGGCACTACCCCTTACTGATTTGTTGAAGAAGGGTAATATTTTTTGTTGGACTTCAAGGTGTCAGAACACTTTTGTCATATCAAAATTTGTGCAAGCAAAATTTTATTTTATGGGGGAAGTGTTACGACCGTGTCGTATATTTTCTATTTTTTTTTTATATATAACTTGCTCCCATGTTCCATATTATTCCTGTAATGATGTGTTAAATTTACTATTATATATTCTAGTCACCTTACCCTGTGCTGGTAAGGTTTTAACTGTCATTATTTGTTCAAGCCCATCTTATTTCTTTATTTTGTATTGTAACCAGCATTCTTTGTACTCTAACGACCATCTGCATCGTTAAACGACCCACCGGCGGGTCGCGTGGCGGGAGCCGACCTTATATATAGGACCCACCAACTGACTTGAGTCAGTTCAGTCCTCTTGTCATACAGACCACATCCTTTTGAGTAACACTTGTTACTTATATTTAATTTATTTGTGTTGTTCCTGTCGCCACCAATGTGGTATATCTATGTGAGTACCTATTTATGTCTCTGTTTGTGTCCATCAGTATTTGCTTAGTTGTATTCAAGTAATTCAGTGTTAACGTAATCCAATGCTTTATTTTTATTCTTTTGATGTTTCGATGTTTTGTATCACTTGTGTTTTAAAAGTCTCGATGGTGAATCAATTTGTTGTGACAGCCTACGAGGCTCTTTATTGTGTTAATATTTAATCAATTAAATGCTTAAAGGTTTACTTTACTTATTTTTATTCTCTTATAACTTACTTCACTTTTTGTTTGGTTACACCTAGAGCCTGCAAATGTAAGTAAATTAAGAGACGGCGTAACAAGTATAACAAAGGCCCCTCATCGAGTATAACAAAGGCCCCTCATCGAGGATAACAGAGGCCCCTGATCGAGTATAACAAAGACCCCTGATCGAATAAAATAAATTCCTCTGATCGAGTATAACAAAGTCTCCTCATCGAGTTTAACAAAGTCCTCTAATCGAGAATAACAAAGGCCTTTGATCGAGTTTAACAAAGGCCCCTGTTCGAGTATAACAACGGCCTCAAAAAGAGTATAACAAAGGCCACTGATCGAGTATAACAAAGTCCCCTGGCCGAGTATAACAAAGTCCCCTGATCGAGTATAACAAAGGCCCCTGATCGAGTATAACAAAGTCCCCTGACGGAGTATAACAAAGGCCCATGATCTAGTATAATAAAGTCCCCTAGTCGAGTATAACAAAATCTTCTGGTCGAGTATAAGAAAGTCCTCTGATCGAGTATAACAAAGCCCACTCATCGAGTATAACAAAGTCCCCTCATCGAGTATAACAAAGCCCCCTCATAGAGTATAACAAAGCCCCCTAATCAAGTATAACAAAGGCCCCTGATCGAGTATAACAAAGACCCCTGGTCGAGTATAACAAAGACCCCTGGTCGAGTATAACAAAGTCCCCTGATCGAGTGTAACAAAGTCCCCTGGTCGAGTATAACAAAATCCCCTGAACGAGTATAACAAAGTCCCCTTATCGAGTTTAAGAAAGGCCCCTGATCGAGAATAACAAAGGCCCCTCATCGAGTATAACAAAGTCCCATGATCGAGTATAACAAAGGCCCCTTACCGAGTTTAAGAAAGGCCCCTCATCGAGTATAACAAAGTCCCATGGTCGAGTATAACAAAGGCCCCTGATCGAATATAACAAAGGCGCCTGAACGAGTATAACAAAGTCCCCTGATCGAGTATAACAAAGCCCCCTGATTAAGTATAACAAAGGCCCCTGATCGAATATAACAGGGACCTCTGGTCGAGTATAACAAAGTACCCTAATTGAGTATAACAAAGGCCCCTGATCGAGTATAACAAAGTCCCCTCATCGAGTATAACAAAGTCCCCTCATCGAATATAACAAATTCCCCTGATCGTGTAGAACAAAGTCTTCTCATCGAGTATAACAAACACCCATCATCGAATATAACAAAGTCCGATGATCGAGTATAGTCAAAGTCCCCTCATCGAATATAACAAAGTCCCCTGATCTTGTGTAACAAAGTCCCCTGATCGAGTATAAGAAAGTCCCCTGATCGAGTATTACAAAGTCCCCTGAACGATTATAACAAAGGCCCCTGATCGAGTATAACAAAGTTTCCTAATCGAGTAGAACAAAGCCCCCTGATCGAGTATAACAAAGTCCCCTGATCGAGTATCACAAAGTCCCCTGATCGAGTATAAACAAGGCCCCTAATCGAGTTTAAGAAAGGCCCCTGATCGAGTATAACAAAGTCCCCTGGTCGAGTATAACAAAGGCCCCTGATCAAAAATATCAAAGGCGCCTGATTGAGTATAACAAAGTCCCCTTATCGAGTATAACAAAGCCCCCTGATCAAGTATAACAAAGGCCTCTGATCGAATATAACAAAGACCCCTGGTCGAGTATAACAAAGTCCCCTGATCGAGTATAACAAAGGCCCCTGATCGAGTATAACAAAGGCCCCTGATCGAGTATAACAAAGTCCCCTGATCGAGTATAACAAACTCCCCAAATCGAGTTTAACAAAGTCTCCTCATCGAGTTTAACAAAGTCCTCTAATCGAGAATAACAAAGGCCTTTGATCGAGTTTAAGAAAGGCCCCTGTTCGAGTATAACAAAGGCATCTAAAAGAGTATAACAAAGGCCACTGATCGAGTATAACAAAGTCCCCTGATCGAGTATAACAAAGTACCCTGATCGAGTATAACAGAGTCCCCTGATCGAGTATAACAGACTGCCCTAATCGAGTATAACAAAGTCCCCTGATCAAATATAACAAAGTCCCCTGATCGAGTATAATAAAGTCCCCTAGTCGAGTATAACAAAATCTTCTGGTCGAGTATAAGAAAGTCCCCTGATCGAGTATAACAAAGCCCCCTCATCGAGTATAATAAAGACCCCTAATCGAGTATAACAAAGTCCCCTCATCGAATATAACAAAGTCCCCTGATCGAGTATAACAAAGGCCCCTGATCGAGTTTAACAAAGGCCCCTGATCGAGAATAACAAAGTCCCCTGGTCGAGTATAACAAAGGCCCCTGATCGAGTTTAACAAAGGCCCCTGATGGACTATAACAAAGACCCCTGGTCCAGTATAAAAAAGTCCCCTGACGGAGTATAACAAACGCCCATGATCTAGTATAATAAAGTCCATTAAGTCGAGTATAACAAAGTCCCCTTATCGAGTATAACAAATTCCCCTCATCGAGTAGAACAAAGTCCCCTCATCGAGTATAACAAACACCCATCATCGAGTATAACAAAGTCCCATGATCCAGTATAACAAAGGCCCCTTATCGAATATAACACAGCCCCCTGAACGAGTATAACAAAGACCCCTGATCGAGTGTAACAAAGCCCCCTGATCGAGTAAAACAAACTCCCCTGATCGAGTATAACAAACTCCCCTGATCGAGTATAACAAAGTCTCCTCATCGGGTTTAACAAAGTCCTCTAATCGAGAATAACAAAGGCCTTTGATCGAGTTTAACAAAGGCCCCTGATCGAGTATAACAGACAGCCCTAAGCGAGTATAACAAAGTCCCCTGGTCGAGTATAACAAAGTCCCCTGATCGAGTATAACATTTGCCCCTGATCGAGTTTAACAAAGGCCCCTCATCTAGTTTAACAAAGGCCCCTCATCGAGAATAACAAAGCCCCTTCATCGAGTATAACAAAGTCCCATGATCAAGAATAACAGCGGCCCCTCATTGAGTATAACAAAGTCCCATGATCGAGTATAACAAAGTCCCCTCATCGAATATATCAAAGTCCCCTGATCGAGTATAACAAATTCCCCTCATCCAGTTTTAACAAAGTCCCCTCATCGAGTATAACAAACACCCATCATCGAGTATAACAAAATCCCATGATCGAGTATAGTCAAAGTCCCCTGATCGAGTATAAAAAAGTCCCCTCATCGGGTATAACAAAGGCACCTGATCGAGTGTAACAAAGTCCCCTGATCGAGTATAACAAAATCCCCTGAACGAGTATAACAAAGTCCCCTGATCGAGTATAACATCTTCCCCTCACCGAGTATAACAAAGTTCCCTGATCGAGAATAACAAAGCCCACTCATAGAGTATAACAAAGTCCCCTGATCGAGTATAACAAAGTCCCATGATCGAGTATAACAAAGTACCCTCATCGAATATAACAAAGTCCCCTGATCGAGTATAAAAAAGTCCCCTCATCGGGTATAACAAAGGCACCTGATCGAGTATAACAAAGGCCCCTCATCGAGTATAACAAAGTTCCATAATCGAGTATAACAAAGTCCCCTCATCGAATATAACAAAGTCCCCTGATCGAGTATAACAAATTACCCTGATCGGGTAGAACAAAGTCCCCTCATCGAGCATAAGAAAGGCCCCTCAACGAGTATAACAAAGTCTCATGATCGAGTATATCAAAGTCCCCTCATCGAATATAACAAATTCCCCTGATCGAGTATATCAAAGTCCCCTCATCGAGTATAAGAAAGGCCCCTCAACGAGTATAACAAAGAACCCTGATCGAGTACAACAAAGTTCCCTGATCGAGTATAACAATGTCCCCTTATCGAGTATAACAAAGTCCCCTGATCGAGTTTAACAAAGTCACCTAATCGAGAATAACAAAGGCTTTGATTGAGTTTAGCAAAGGACCCTGTTAGAGTATAACAAAGTCCCCTGATCGAGTATAACAAAGGCCCCTGATCGAGTATAACAAAGGACCCTAAAAGTGTATAACAATGTCCCCTGATCGAGTATAACAAAGCCCCCTCATCGATTATAACAAAGTCCCCTGATCGAGGATAACAAAGTCCTTGATCGAGTATAACAAAGTCCAATGATCGAGTATAACAAAGTCTCCTGATCGAGTATAACAAAGTCCCCTGATCAAATATAACAAAGGCCTCTGATCGAGCATAACAAAGGCCCCTCAACGAGTATAATAAAGTCCCCTGATCGAGTGTAAGAAAGTCCCCTGATCGAGTATAACAAAGTCCCCTGATCGAGTATAACAAAGTCCCCTGATCGAGTATGACAAAGTTCCCTGATCGAGTATAACAAAGCCCCCTGATCGAGTATAACAAAGTCCCATGATCGAGTATAACAAAGTCCCCTCATCGAATATAACAAAGTCCCCCGATCGAATATAACAAATTCCCCTGATCGAGTAGAACAAAGTCCCCTCATCGAGTATAACAAACACCCATCATCGAATATAACAAAGTCCCATGATCGAGTATAGTCAAAGTCCCCTCATCGAATATAACAAAGTCCCCTGATCGAGTGTAACAAAGTCCCCTGATCGAGTATAACAAAGTCCCCTGATCGAGTATAACAAAGTCCCCTGATCGATTATAACAAAGGCCCCTGATCGAGTATAACAAAGTTTCCTAATCGAGTAGAACAAAGCCCCCTGATCGAGTATAACAAAGTCCCCTGATCGAGTATAACAAAGTCCCCTGATCGAGTAT
This sequence comes from Homarus gammarus, assembly GCA_958450375.1. Taxonomy (NCBI): domain Eukaryota; kingdom Metazoa; phylum Arthropoda; class Malacostraca; order Decapoda; family Nephropidae; genus Homarus; species Homarus gammarus. Next base: position 168,957 of record CAUDMG010000027.1, read on the forward strand.
AACAAAGGCCCCTTATCGAGTTTAAGAAAGGCCCCTGATCGAGTGTAACAAAGTCCCCTGGTCGAGTATAACAAAGGCCCCTCATCGAATATAAGAAAGGCGCCTGAACGAGTATAAAAAGTCCCCTGATCGAGTATAACAAAGCCCCCTGATCAAGTATAACAAAGGCCCCTGATCGAATATAACAAAGACCCCTGGTCGAGTATAACAAAGTCCCCTGATCGAGTATAACAAAGGCCCCTGATCGAGTATAACAAAGGCCCCTGATCGAGTATAACAAAGTCCCCTGATCGAGTATATCAAAGCCCCCTGATCGAGTAAAACAAAGTCCCCTGATCGAGTATAACAAACTCCCCAAATCGAGTATAACAAAGTCTCCTCATCGAGTTTAACAAAGTCCTCTAATCAAGAATAACAAAGGCCTTTGATCGAGTTTAAGAAAGGTCCCTGTTCGAGTATAACAAAGGAATCTAAAAGAGTATAACAAAGGCCACTGATCGAGTATAACAAAGTTCCCTGATCGAGTATTACAGAGTCCCCTCATCGAGTATAACAAAGGCCCCTCATCGAGTATAACAAAGTCCCATGATCCAGTATAACAAAGGCCCCTTATCGAATATAACAAAGTCCCCTGATCGAGTATAACAAAGTACCCTGATCGAGTATAACAGAGTCCCCTGATCGAGTATAACAGACTGCCCTAATCGAGTATAACAAAGTCCCCTGATCAAATACAACAAAGTCCCCTGGTCGAGTATAACAAACGCCCTTAATCGAGTTTAACAAAGGCCCCTGATCGAGTAAAATAAAGTCCCCTAGTCGAGAATAACAAAATCCCCTGGTCGAGTATAACAAAGTCCCTGATCGAGTATAACAAAGTCGCCCGATCGAGTATAACAAAGTCCGCTGATCGAGCATAACAAAGGCTCCTCATCGAGTTTAACAAAGGCCCCTGATCGAGTATAACAAACTCCCCTGGTCGAGGATAACAAACTCCCCTGGTCGAGTATAACAAAGTCCCATGATCGAGTATAACAAACTCCCCTCATCGAGTATAACAAACACCCATCATCGAATATAACAAAGTCCCATGATCGAGTATAGTCAAAGTCCCCTCATCGAATATAACAAAGTCCCCTGATCGAGTGTAACAAAGTACCCTGATCGAGTATAACCAAGGCCCCTTATCGAGTTTAAGAAAGGCCTCTAATCGAGTAGAACAAAGCCCCCTGATCGAGTGTAACAAAGTCCCCTGATCGAGTATAACAAAGTCCCCTGATCGAGTATAACCAAGGCCCCTTATCGAGTTTAAGAAAGGCCTCTAATCGAGTATAACAAAGTCCCCTGGTCGAGTAAAACAAAGGCCCCTGATCGAATATAACAAAGGCGCCTGAATGAGTATAACAAAGTCCCCTGATCGAGTAAAACAAAGCCCCATGATCAAGTATAACAAAGGCCCCTCATCGAATATAACAAAGAGCCCTGGTCGAGTATAACAAAGCCCCTGATCGAGTATAACAAAGGCCCCTGATCGAGTATAACAAAGGCCCCTGATCGAGTATAACAAAGTCCCCTGATCGAGTATATCAAAGCGCCCTGATCGATAAAACAAAGTCCCCTGATCGAGTATAACAAACTCCCCAAATCGAGTATAACAAAGTCTCCTCATCGAGTTTAACAAAGTCCTCTAATCAAGAATAACAAAGGCCTTTGATCGAGTTTAAGAAAGGTCCCTGTTCGAGAATAACAAAGGCATCTAAAAGAGTATAACAAAGGCCACTGATCGAGTATAATAAAGTTCCCTCATCGAGTATTACAGAGTCCCCTCATCGAGTTTAACAAAGGCCCCTCATCGAGTATAACAAAGTCCCCTGGTCGAGTATAACAAACTCCACTGGGCGAGTGTAACAAAGTCCCCTGATCGAGTATAACAAAGTCCCCTCATCGAGTATAACAAAGGCCCTTCATCGAGTATAACAAAGTCCCATGATCGAGAATAACAAAGGCCCCTCATCGAGTATAACACAGTCCCATGATCGAGTATAACAAAGTCCCCTCATCGAATATAACAAAGTCCCCTGATCGAGTATAACAAATTCCCCTCATCGAGTAGAACAAAGTCCCCTCATCGAGTATAACAAACACCCATCATCGAGTATAACAAAGTCCCATGATCGAGTATAGCAAAGTCCCCTCATCGAATATAACAAAGTCCCCTGATCAAGTGTAACAAAGTCCCCTGATCGAGTATAACAAAGTCCCCTGATCGAGTATAACAAAGTTTCCTAATCGAGTATAACAAAGGCCCCTGATCGAGTTTAAGAAAGTCCCCTGATCGAGTATAACAAAGTTCCCTGGTCGAGTATAACAAAGGCCCCTGATCGAGTATAACAAAGATCCCTGGTTGAGTATAACAAAATCCCCTGACGGAGAATAACAAAGGCCCCTGATCGAGTATAACAAAGTCCCCTGATCGAGTATAACAAACTCCCCAAATCGAGTATAACAAAGTCTCCTCATCGAGTTTAACAAAGTCCTCTAATCGAGAATAACAAAGGCCTTTGATCGAGTTTAAGAAAGGCCCCTGAGCGAGTATAACAAAGGCATCTAAAAGAGTATAACAAAGGCCACTGATCGAGTATAACAAAGTCCCCTGATTGAGTATTACAGAGTCCCCTCATCGAGTATAACAAAGGCCCCTCATCGAGTATAACAAAGTCCCAAGATCAAGTATAACAAAGTCCCCTTATCGAATATAACAAAGTCCCCTGATCGAGTATAACAAAGTCCCCTGACCGAGTATAACAAAGGCCCCTGATCGAGTATAACATAGTCCCCTAATCGAGTATAACAGAGTCCCCTGATCGAGCATAACAAAGGCCCCTGATCGAGTATAACAAAGTCCCCTGGTCGAGTATAACAAAGTTCCCTGATGGAGTATAACAAAGGCCCCTGATCGAGTATAACAAAGGCCCCTGATCGAGTATAACAGAGTCCCCTGATCGAGTATAACAAAGACCCCTGATCGAGTAAAATAAATTCCTCTGATCGAGTATAACAAACTCCCCTGATCGAGTATAACAAAGTCTCCTCATCGAGTTTAACAAAGTCCTCTAATCGAGAATAACAAAGGCCTTTGATCGAGTTTAACAAAGGCCCCTGTTCGAGTATAACAACGGCCTCAAAAAGAGTATAACAAAGGCCACTGATCGAGTATAACAAAGTCCCCTGGCCGAGTATAACAAAGTCCCCTGATCGAGTATATCAAAGGCCCCTGATCGAGTATAACAAAGTCCCCTGATCGAGTATAACAAAGGCCCATGATCGAGTATAACAAAGTCCCCTAGTCGAGTATAACAAAGTCCCCTGATCGAGTATAACAAAGTCCCCTGATCGAGTATAACAAAGTCCCCTCATCGAGTATAACAAAGTCCCCTAATCGAGTATAACAAAGTCCCCTCATCGAGTATAACAAAGTCCCCTGATCGAGTATAACAAAGTCCCCTGATCGAGTATAACAAAGTGACTGATCGAGTATAACAAAGGCCCCTAATCGAGTATAACAAAGTCCCCTCATCGATTATATCAAAGCCCCCTGATCGAGTATAACAAAGTCCCCTGATCGAGTATAACAAAGTCCCCTGATCGAGTATAACAAAGGCCCCTGATCGAGTATAACAAAGTCCCCTGACGGAGTATAACAAAGGCCCATGATCTAGTATAATAAAGTCCCCTAGTCGAGTATAACAAAATCTTCTGGTCGAGTATAAGAAAGTCCCCTGATCGAGTATAACAAAGCCCCCTCATCGAGAATAATAAAGTCCCCTAATCGAGTATAACAAAGTCCCCTCATCGAGTATAACAAAGTCGCCTGATCGAGTATAACAAAGCCCCCTCATAGAGTATAACAAAGCCCCCTGATCAAGTATAACAAAGCCCCCTGATCAAGTATAACAAAGGCCCCTGATCGAGTATAACAAAGACCCCTGGTCGAGAATAACAAAGTCCCCTGATCGAGTGTAACAAAGTCCCCTGTTCGAGTATAACAAAATCCCCTGAACGAGTATAACAAAGTCCCCTTATCGAGTTTAAGAAAGGCCCCTGATCGAGTATAACAAAGTCCCCTGGTCGATGTTACGAGTTGGGGATTTAGAATATAGTTATATGTCTACCCAGATCCCAACAGGTAACAACAAAAAAAAAACAAAGACAATCGGACTTAAAAAAGGGTAGACAAAGGATGCGAGTTTTCGTTGTATATAATAAAGTACCATAAATTCCTTAACAAAATATTCAGCTTATAAACTACCCTTAACCAAACTTAACCTAAACACGAACAGTATATACATAGTAATAAAACATAGAACAATAGTGAAGCAATGTGGAGGGGGGAGAGGCAATACAAGATTACAAATACTTAAGTGAGGAGCTGAGATGGCTGACGGGCAAGGCTGAGTATGGTAGAAGACGGTAAATAGTCACTGTGCCGTAGGTTTCCAGGATAGGTGATCCTGTGGTCGCTTCCCAGAGTGAAGTGTGTCCTCTCCTCGAATTGGAGCTGACAAAGTAGACTGAGGCGGAAGTGACGCAACAACCAGGATATGGAGAAGGGAAACCCGGGAGTGGTAACTAAGACGAGCCATACTCGTGTTTCGTCCCTAGATGGCGTTGCTCGTGGTGCTGGGTAGGTAGATGAAGACAATCGGTGGAGGGGTTCGTAACACACCCCCCCTCCAAAGACCTTCGTAGCGCGGGCGCGAAGGAGGTGATCACCTGGTGCGTCTGGAGAGTAGCTGCTACATTTCCACTGGAGCTCGGGATAAGGAGTCTGCAATCAGGTTTTCCACCCCCTTTATGTGCCGGACTTGTAGATTATAGGGCTGGGTGAGGAGAGCCCAGCGGAGGATTCGCTGGTTGGAGGTCTTGTTGGTTTGGATGAACGTGAGTGGGTTATGGTCGGTGAAGACCAGGGTTGTTTGTGGGCAAGACTGGAGGTAACATTCAAACTTCTTTATTGCCAACACCAGAGCCAGGGCCTCCTTCTCTATGGTCGAGTAGTTGGTCTGATGTTTTTTCAACTTGGCAGAGTAATATGCCACAGGGTGAAGGACATCAGTGGTTGGGTCGGGTTGTAGGAGCACAGCCCCCACTCCGACACCACTAGCGTCGATTTGCAGATGGAAGGGCAAGGTGTAGTCAGGGGGGTGGACTACAGGCTTACAGGCAAGGAAGGCTTTGAGGCGGTGGAAAGACTGGTCGCACTTCTGGTTCCAGATGTAAGGGACCGCAGAACTGGTAAGGTCTGTGAGGGGTCCGGCCACGCTGGAGAAGTTACTGCAGAACCGACGGTAGTAGCCGCACATCCCCAGGAAGCGCATGAGTTCCTTCCTCGTCCTTGGAGTGGGGAAGGACAAGATGGCTTCAACGTTTGCGTCCTTGGGTCTCACCATACCATGCCCAACGATATGTCCCAGGTAAGTCACCGAGGCCCGGCCAAAAGCAGATTTAGCCAGGTTTATGGTGAATCCAGTCTCTTGCAGTCGTGCAAACAGTATCTCCAAACGCACCAGATGTTCGTCCCAGCTGTCCGACACCACCACCAGGTCATCCAGGTAGGCGAACGTCCCACCTAGGTCTTGAATAAGGTAGTTTATGGCCCTCTGGAATGTGGCCGGAGCATTAGAAAAGCCAAACGCCATAACTAAATATTGAAAAAGACCAAATGGAGTTATAAATGCCGAGATTATTTTTGCCCTATCCGTGAGTCCTACTTGATAATATCCTTTCAACAGGTCTATGGTACTGATAAATTGGGCACAGCCTATGCTGTCTATTATATCTTCAATCAAAGGTAAAGGGTAGGAGTCAGAGACAGTGACCTGGTTCACTTTACGATAATCTGTACAGAAACGAAAGGTGCCATCGGGTTTTGGAATGAGAAGGCAAGGTGAAGCCCAGGGGGAGGTACTAGGCTCAGCTAAGTTATGCTTTAACAAAAAATCTACCTCCTTTTTCATAATCTCTTTTTTTTGTGGATTTAGTCGATATGCTGATTGCCTAATGGGTTGTACATCATCTGAGATTAGCTTAATATCATGTTTAAGTATATTGCAAAACCCTGGGAGGTCTGACGTGACTTTAGGAAATGTTGATAATAACTTAGTGAGATCTTTTGCTTGAGATGGATTCAGAACAGAAAAATACTCATCCAAATTGTTGAGTATGTGACTGTTAGCAGGGTTCTCTTTAGGTAGAGGGAAGTCTAAATTCTCCAATAGGTCCATGTCATCTGTCTCCGGCCCTGACAAAACCGTATGCAATACAGGTAGGCTTACAGCCTCGGGGATGTCTTCCTCTGACTGCCTGGAATGGTAAAGTTTCATGAGATTAATGTGAACAAGTTGTGAATCTTTTCTGCGATCAGGAGTATGGACTATATAGTTGAGAGGAGATAGTTTATTAGCAACTATATAGGGACCAGTAAACTTGCTTTTAAGGGGAGAGCCTGGAATGGGTAGAAAGAGTAACACTTTGTCACCTGGAGAAAATGATCTTTTAACTAATTTAGGTTGGGACTTCACCATTTTCTCTTGGACTTTTTTTAAGTTTGACTGAGCAATGGTTCGGACTTCAGTTAATTTGTCCCGTAAAGTGTCAATGTATTGGGAAACTGTTGCGGGCTTAATAGATGGAGTGTCAAACCACTGCTCCTTTACTATTTTAAGGGGTCCCCTAATTTGTCTCCCATATAGTAACTCGAACGGGGAGAATCCCAATGACTCCTGGGGACATTCCCTGATGGCAAAGAGTAACAAGTCTATGCCTTCATCCCATTCCTTTTGGTGTTCTATACAGTATTTTTTGATCATTGATTTGAAAGTTTGATGGAACCGTTCCAAGCAACCTTGGGATTGTGGGTGGTAAGCCGAAGATGTACAATGGTCCACACTGAGGTCTTTCATCACCTGTTCGAAAAGATTGCTCGTAAAATTGGTGCCCTGATCAGATTGGATCTCTTTAGGAATGCCCACTGAAGTGAAAAGATGCAAAAGATGTTTGATTACGTTTTTTGAAGTGATGCTTTTAAGGGGAAAAGCCTCAGGATAACGTGTACTGGTATCCATAACTGTGAGCAGGAATTGATTTCCCTTCTTAGTCTTTGGTAATGGGCCCACACAATCCACAACAATCTTTTCAAATGGGGTAGAAAATACTGGGATGGGCTTAATGGGAGCTGCAGGTATACTTTCATTTGGTTTTCCTACCATTTGACAAATATGACAAGATTTTAGGTATTGTGACACATCCTTCCTAAGTCCAGGCCAGTAATAGTGTTGGAGGAGCTTTTTATATGTTTTCAGGATTCCCAAATGTCCTGAAATACCATCATGGGCAAGGGCAATTAATGCTGGTCTGACTGAAGCTGGAATTACCACTTGATGTATTTCAGACCACGTGTCTAGATGGGCAAGCTCAGGGGGCCTATAGGCCCTCATCAAAACCCCTTCATGATAATAAAAACACGGAAGGGTGTTAAAATCTTTACCTTCAACTGCTGCATGATGAAGTTTATTCAAAGATGGATCAGATTGTTGGGCTTTAATGAGCTCCTCCTTACTTATCGTCTTATTGTACAGATCTTCTGTGGGTAGGAAGATATTGGAGGTGGTTTTAGATGAAGAGGGCCCATTTCGCACACTCTGTGACCGGGTGACAGCACAAGATGGGAAAAGATGAGGAATAGTTTCTTTAAGGTCAGTGGTGGAGTTGACAGGTAAGGGAGAGTCGACTGTCTTTATGTTAGGAACCACTAGATCTCCTACCAAGTCATTACCCAATAATAAATGAATGCCACACACAGGCATTGGGTCTTTCCTTATGGCTATTTGCACTTCCCCAGTAATCAAGGGACATTGGAGGTGCACTTTAGCTAAAGGATAGGAAGAATGGGACGAGAGATCTGAAATTAGAACACTCTCATTTGTAAATGCGGTAGATATATCAGGAATGACGTTAAACAGGAGGATAGATTGTGCTGCGCCCGTATCACGTAGTATACGAATAGGGAAAGAACGAGACCCTTCTATGATTGAAATTTTTCCCTCATAGGTGAATGAAGAGAAGAGATCCTGATGGGGCCTTGCCACATTGGCATTTGCTATTGGTTTGGATTTGGGATCCAGGGAACTACTTTTAGCAATTCGACACTTTGGGTGTTTACAAGTCTGGATCGTATGGCCTGGGATTTTACAGTAAGAACAAGTAAGCTTGGTTGCATCGGGGGGAGTAGGTGTGGGACCTTTCGACCTACCACTCACGCCCCCAAGGTTATCATCAGAGGAAGACCTAACATGTCGGGAAGTACCACGTTCTCTACTGCCCAGTGACTCCACCAACAAAGCATACGCATCAGCCAGCTCAGCAGCACGCCCTAAATTAACCTCTCCACGCTCCTCCACATGCTTCAAGATGTGAAATGGAATCTTGCTTTTCCACTCCTCCAGGACTACCAAATTTAACAAATCCTGAAATGTGGAGGTCTCTGTAGCCTCTAACCACTTCTTAAAAAACCTAAGCTTTTCTTGAGCAAACTCAACAAATGTGTGTGAAAATGGTTTGGTTAGTTTACGAAACTTCTGCCGGTATCCATCTGGCGTGATAGCATAAGAGGTGAGGATATTCTTTTTTACGTTATCATAGTCATCAGTCTGGTCTAAACAGTTATAAACTCTACGAGCCTTACCATATAATTTAGGAACTAACACTGACACCCACTGGTCCTTTGGCCACTCATTCTTCCCGGCTATTTTCTCAAAAGTCCTAAATGACCCGTCCATATCGGATTCATCAAACCCGGGAACAAGGGAAGAAGCAGTAGCAGGGTTAAAAGCAGCGAGTTTCTCTTTTAATGCCACTTCCTTTGATTTAAACTCCGATGTTAAAGTGACTTCTGTCTCTCTCACCTGTAGTTCTTTCAGTTTAACCGCCTGCACCAACTTGGCCTGTTCCATCCTTTCCTCATGCTCCAACTTGGCCTGTTCCGACATTCCCTCATGCTCCAACTTGGCCTGTTCCAACCTTCCCTCATGCTCCAACTTGGCCTCCAACTTGGCCTGTTCCAACTTGGCCTGTTCCATCCTTTCTTCATGGTCCAACTTGGCCTCCAACTTGGCCTGTTCCAACTTGGCCTGTTCCATCCTTTCTTCAGGGTCCAACTTGGCCTCCTGCTCCAACTTGGCCTGTTCCAACTCGAGTTCTTTCATTTTGATTTGGAACTCGAACCTAGCTCGTTCTAGTTCTAAGGGGTCTATTCGTTGTGTTTCTTCTTGAGGGCTAGCCAGACCTGAGGCAACTTCTGGGTGAGGAGGGGTGGTGGATAGTGGTTGAAGTTTCTTGGACATGGGCGTTAATCTGTCAACAGCGGATTCTTTTAAAACTTCTTGTTGAACCAACACTTCAATCACATGATTTTTTAACATTTCCTTAGTCAGTTGCTGTGAAAATGGGATATTGTAATAGTTGGCTATTTCTTTCCATTCTTTCTTCAGGATATTAACACGTAATTTAGCTACGGAAGGATTTTCAATAAAATCCTGGAGATCAAAACCTGAGGTGGCCATTGTTAATAAAAATAGGATAAATTAACTAATGGTCAAAAGCTAAGATAAGTGGATAACCCTAGAAAATATCACGGCAGTGGATAACCAGAAAGTCCCGGAAACTAACCAAGTTATACCTAGGGAAATTACACTTATGATTATTGTTCTTCCGAGAAGATCCTTAGATAAGGACAAGAGACTTGAAAGAGGTAGGGCGTATTACGGCATTAATATAAAGATCCGGATTAACAACCCTGATATACTTGAAAGAGGTAGGGCGTATTACGGCATTAATATAAAGATCCGGATTAACAACCCTGATATACTTGAAAGAGGTAGGGCGTATTACGGCATTTATATAAAGATCCGGATTAACAGCCCTGAATGAGATAATGAGAAGAACAATAATTGAGGCTTTATAATTATGGGGTCCTGGTAGAGCGGGGCGTCCCAAGATATCACTTCACTCTAAACTAGTAACTATGGAACAGCCTACTCTGGAGTGAGGGTACGGCATTAAACAGATCCGGATTCTTCCCTACACTCGATAAGACTTACCACACGACTGCCACGTGTAATAACAGGTAAGCCTTATGACACTTGGAACCTATTATCCTACGTCTGTCACTCTTACTATACGGTAATACCAATATATGCACACACATATGAAGGAAACTTTAAACCACCGTAAAGCAATTGTAAACAGAAGTGACTCATTCAGGCGCCTTTGTTATATTCGATCAGGGGCCTTTGCTTTACTCGACCAGGGGACTTTGTTATACTCGATTAGAGGAATTTCCTAAACTCGATAAGGGGCCTTGGTTATACTCGATCAGGGGACTTTGTTATACTCGATCAGGGGACTTTGTTATACTCGATCAGGGGGCTTTGTTCTACTCGATTAGGAAACTTTGTTATACTCGATCAGGGGCCTTTGTAATAATCGTTCAGGGGACTTTGTAATACTCGATGAGGGGACTTTCTTATACTCGATCAGGGTACTTTGTTACACTCGATCAGGGGACTTTGTTATATTCGATGAGGGGACTTTGACTATACTCGATCATGGGACTTTGTTATATTCGATGATGGGTGTTTGTTATACTCGATGAGGGGACTTTGTTCTACACGATCAGGGGAATTTGTTATATTCGAATGGGGGACTTTGTTAAATTCGATGAGGGGACTTTGTTATACTCGATCATGGGACTTTGTTATACTCGACCAGGGGAGTTTGTTATCCTCGACCAGGGGACTTTGTTATACTCGATCAGGGGCCTTTGTTAAACTCGATGAGGAGCCTTTGTTATGCTCGATCAGCGGACTTTGTTATACTCGATCAGGCGACTTTGTTATACTCGATCAGGGGACTTTGTCATACTCGATCAGAGACTTTGCTATACTCGACCAGGGGATTTTGTTATTCTCGACTAGGGGACTTATTTTACTCGATCAGGGGCCTTTGTTAAACTCGATTAAGGGCGTTTGTTATACTCGACCAGGGGACTTTGTTATACTCGATCAGGGGCCTTTGTTAAACTCGATCAGGGGCCTTTGTTATACTCGATCAGGGGACTTTGTTATATTTGATCAGAGGACTTTGTTATACTCGATTAGGGCAGTCTGTTATACTCGATCAGGGGACCCTGTTATACTCGATCAGGGTACTTTGTTATACTCGATCAGGAGACTTTGTTACACTCGCCCAGTGGAGTTTGTTATACTCGACCAGGGGACTTTGTTATACTCGATGAGGGGCCTTTGTTAAACTCGATGAGGGGACTCTGTAATACTCGATGAGGGAACTTTATTATACTCGATCAGTGGCCTTTGTTATACTCTTTTAGATGCCTTTGTTATTCTCGAACAGGGACCTTTCTTAAACTCGATCAAAGGCCTTTGTTATTCTTGATTAGAGGACTTTGTTAAACTCGATGAGGAGACTTTGTTATACTCGATTTGGGGAGTTTGTTATACTCGATCAGGGGACTTTGTTTTATCGATCAGGGCGCTTTGATATACTCGATCAGGGGACTTTGTTATACTCGATCAGGGGCCTTTGTTGTACTCGATCAGGGGCCTTTGTTATACTCGATCAGGGGACCTTGTTATACTCGACCAGGGGTCTTTGTTATATTCGATGAGGGGCCTTTGTTATACTTGATCATGGGGCTTTGTTTTACTCGATCAGGGGACTTTGTTATACTCATTCAGGCGCCTTTGTTATATTCGATCAGGGGCCTTTGCTTTACTCGACCAGGGGACTTTGTTATACTCGATTAGAGGAATTTCCTAAACTCGATAAGGGGCCTTGGTTATACTCGATCAGGGGTCTTTGTTATACTCGATCAGGGGACTTTGTTATACTCGATCAGGGGGCTTTGTTCTACTCGATTAGGAAACTTTGTTATACTCGATCAGGGGCCTTTGTAATAATCGTTCAGGGGACTTTGTAATACTCGATGAGGGGACTTTCTTATACTCGATCAGGGTACTTTGTTACACTCGATCAGGGGACTTTGTTATATTCGATGAGGGGACTTTGACTATACTCGATCATGGGACTTTGTTATATTCGATGATGGGTGTTTGTTATACTCGATGAGGGGACTTTGTTCTACACGATCAGGGGAATTTGTTATATTCGAATGGGGGACTTTGTTAAATTCGATGAGGGGACTTTGTTATACTCGATCATGGGACTTTGTTATACTCGACCAGGGGAGTTTGTTATCCTCGACCAGGGGACTTTGTTATACTCGATCAGGGGCCTTTGTTA